>BRDA01075986.1:2532-13441 GCA_036984385.1 Crenuchus spilurus | reverse complement strand
CACCTGTTCAGTTTAGCTTTTTGTAATTAACCTCTCCTTTCCAGTTACTGTCGTTACAGGACTTCATGAACATGGGGAGTTGCGTAAATCTCAGACACTCCATGATGTTATGCCAACATGCTGGAGGTTGATGATGGCGTTATGGATGGATACCTGTCTGTTCTGATGACGCTCTAATATCTATGTTCCCTCTGGTTTCCTTCCTTCCAGTCAGATCAGATGCCATCTGAATGCAAATATTCACGTTTTCTACTGCACTCAGCCTAATTGTCTCTGTTTGCTGTTTGTTTTCTTTTCTCTTTTCTGAAGAAATGGCCACTGAAGGTATTTGATGGCTGAATTCTCCTGCAGTCCGCAACAGATCACCTGGTCCACTACACCTGCTGCGGTCAATTCCTTCCGCGCTGGAGTGGGTTTTCCTGCGATTGACACCAGACCTGCTGCTCACTTACATCTACTACTAGCAATGATCAGACTGAAGCTCTAATGCTACTTCATTTTAATTATGATACCTGATATGGATGCAATCAATGATCACTATTATTAATATCATTATTGTTTTATACTACAGCACAATGTCAGACTTAACTAAGGATGTAAATCTCTATCAGTAGTTTGATCAGAGGAGGATGGATCCCCTTTGTGAGTCTGGTTCCTCCCAAGGTTTCTTCCTCCAGCCTTGAGGGAGTTTTCCCTTGCCACTGCTGCCCTCTGCTTGCTCACATCAGGCTTAGATTCAGATTGTTTGATACTAATTATGTAAAGCTGCTTTGTGACAACGTCCGTTGTAAAAAGCGCTATATAAATACATTTTGATTGATTGATTGATTGATTGATTTAACTGCTACAAGTACAGCTTCAGAAATGAGCAGAGATGCTGTTCACGCCTAGTTCTCTGAGAGTCAGTGTTGACTTTTAGCCACCAGTCTGAGGAAACGTGGTAGAAATGATCTCCGAAGGCTTATTTTAACAACACGTTGTAACAAGGTGAGTCTTTCTGTTGGGTAGCTATTGCAGGCTGTGTGGTGGGTCACTGACTTAGCATACTTGGAGTTTTGGCATGTATAGTAATATAAGAATGTTGTTTTGTTTTGTATGCAAACACTTTGTGACAAATGCATTCAGGCTTCATCCGCTGTTACACGACATGCAATTCATTTTTAATTCCAAACAACATTTCTACATGTACAGTTTAATTTAGCTGAAGGTTTAAGTGCGGCCCTGGTGCTGTATTGCTTGAAATGAAGTGGAGTCAAGTGGAGTCATGCATCACTATAGAGTTCACAAAGCAGTCGACTGACTTTGGACCAGATTTGGATCAAGTTCTTATTAGCCTCTGTCATTAAAACTGACTCTAGATCAGCTTTAGTGACGTTTAGTTTTTAGTGCTTTTGTAGTCACACTGTAAGATGTGGAAAAGCAAGTCAATGAGCACCAACACCAAACTAAGACTGATGAAAGTCTTGGTCTGGCCAGTAGCTACATGTGGATGTGAAGCCTGGACACTGAAGAAAGAGGAAGAAAGACGTATTCAGGCTTTTGAGAACAAGTGCATCAGGAAGTTGCTGAAGATCTCATGGATGAAGATGATGACCACTGAGCAAGTCTATGAGATGCTAGAACTCAAAAGGAGTTACTGATGCACGTTAAATCCCGCAAGTTACGTTACTTTGGTCATGTGATGAGGCAGCACATGAGAGCATTGAAGGAAGTGTTATGACTGGACTTGTGGAGGGAGTCAGAAGACGTGGAAGACCAAGAATAACCTGGATGGAGAACATCAAGACATGGACTGGATTATCAGGTGCTAGCCTGCTACAAGCAACCAGAGACAGATGGCATTGGAGAGAAGTGACTCGTCTGTGCAGCCTACCATCACGAAGCCATGACGGCGTGTGACATGACATGAGTCACACTGTATCCTAAACCACACTGACTAGTCTGTGAGCCCTTAATTAAGACCCAGTTGTTTACATGTGTTTAGTGGGAGAGGAAGAGTCTAATGGCTGAAGACAGATTACAACACTGTCATCACATTTTGTATTAACACAAATCCATCACAGCCACAGAACGTTACATGTAAACGAGTCATTAAGCGCTGATGCTGTGTTTCTGAGAGCTGTGATACAGGCCTTACACTGTCTGCTCCTCAGTGTCTTTACGTTGTAGTGATGCCGCTGTAGCAGCACTCAGGTGTATTTATATCTTATTTCATCACTAATCTGTTGTCTGACGACTGATGGCATTTATGTAATGATTGACATCGAGGTGTGAGCAGTAGTTTTAACTCCACTGGCATGTTCAGACCCTGTAGGCATGGTACTCTGAGACAACGGGCACAGACACTGAAGTGTGTAACGGTACGGTTCAGATGGCATTAGATATGATGACAAAATGTGTGAATACCAAGTCACATCACACATCGCAGTGAAAAAAGACTTTCAGACAGTACTGACATTAATCCAGAGGGACAGTACTTTTGTTTGGTTTTTTGCCTCCAAAGCACAGCATCACCCCCAAACCCCCACCACGATGCCAGCAAACTGCAATTGTACTTTTAAACTTGTGCATCAAGGCTTTAAAAACAGCCCCTGACATGCAGCAGCCAGACAGTCCACACAGATTATTCTGACAGTTTAGAAAGTCTTGCGTTTTGGGAGGTAAGTGCATGTTTTGCCTTCTTAGTACTCACTAATGCTGCACTCTATTATTTATTGACAGACTAGAATTAGCACAGAAATGTATTACACATAAGACACACAGGGTGTGTTCTTTACTGATAACTGTGGTCTTTTTATGCATTTCCATATATTCTCTATACTATAAAATACAATCTAATTCTCTCTATTTTTGGGCATTTCTGATGAATTAAACCATCATAATGAACAAAAGTCAGAGTGGATTGTTGTGAAATATGCCACTGTAGAGAAACTTGACAAGTCAGATTTTGAGATATTTCATGTAAAGCTACCTGGCAGGGAGCTCTTAAATGAACAAATATATGCCTGAGGCACTTTTCGTAGCTCTGAGATAAGTTTGCCTAACATGTGTTTTATATATTCATGGCAGGCTGTTAGACTCAGACATAAGACAAACCCAAAGAAACTTTATTCAGATTCTCCACCATTTTACCAACGATGATCACTGGTCCTGTCACCACATCAAACAACATCCGTAGAGTCTGACACCAAACCACCCTCAGAGACGTTCACATACATCATGTACAAATATTTAAAAAACTAATCAAATTGACTTTTAAAATGGCCCAGAGTGGTTCGGTGGACTCGGCAGACACTATGATCAGAGGACTGTGAGTTTGAATCCCAGTCATTTACATTTACAACATTTAGCAGACGTTCTTATCCAGAGTGATGTACAACAGTGTTTTGTCTCCATTAAGAGAATGATCTCAGCTAGTACAGACAGATTAGAGTCCAGACTACTCTTCAGTTCAGACACTGTTAGAACTAAACCATCACTAATACCTAGAAAGAAGGAAAAAGACACAATTATACACAATATAAGAGCTTTACAGCTTTACAATAAGAGTTTAAACTAGTGCTGCTTAAGTGCTGCACACAGAGATGCTCTTCAGTCTGTGTGTGAAGACTGTGAGGACTCTGCTGTTAGAACAACCAGTGGGAGTTTGTTCAACACCTGGGTGCCAGGACAGAGAAGAGTCTTGATGCCAGTCTTCCACGTGTCTTGAAGGATGGCGGGTCAAGCTGAGCTGTACTAGAAGCTGGAAGGGTTTGAGGTGCTTGAGGGCTTGAAGCTCAAGGCTTGTCCATTACCATTAGGTAGAGAGGGGCTGGTCCAGTCTTTGTAGGTGAGCATCAGGGTTTAGAATCTGATGTGAGCAGCTACAGGAAGCCAGTGAAGTGAACAGCAGTGCAGTGATGTGGGAGAACTTGGTCTGATTGAAGACCAGCTGAGCAGCTGCATTCTGGAAGACCAGTCAGGAGTGAGCTGCAGTAGTCAAGTCTTGAGATGATGAGAGACTGGACAAGCACCATGGTGACATCCTGGGTTAGGAAGGGTCGGATCTGTTGAATGACGAAGAGGAAGAACCTGCAAGAAATTTGCAATGTAAGTAGAAAACAATAACTGGTTGTCCAGGATCACACTGAGCTTCTTGCTTCTTGAGATGGAACCATCATGAAGTTCTGAAACAGGATTGGAAGTTTAAGATGCAAAGCAGTGGTCATGCTGCTTGTCATCAACAGCCAGGGCCAGAGAGACAAAATTGGTGGTGCTTCTCTGGATGGGTAGATGGTGCTCTATCCCCATCACTACTGTAATGTCTGCTGGCTCAGGTGTCTGCCAGCCGATCCATCAGAGCTGAGGATCCTGCACTTTCCTCCGAGTGCGTTGGCTGCCAAAAGACAAAATATCAGCAGCGGTTGGAAAAGAGGAGGTGGCTGACTTCACATGCATCAGAGGAGGCTGTGCTGGTCTTCACCCTCCTAGAGTCCGAAACATTACAAGTGATCAGGAGAGTCCTAGCAGATGGGTGAGTCAATTGGCTACTACTACAATGGGGGGGGGGGGATTGGCTTTAACGCAGGCCTAAAGGAAAAGCATCCAGTCACAGTTAATCTGTTTATTTGAGGTTTATATGTAAATGGACAATTCTGAAATGTCAATCAAAATGACGATCACAAGACTGTTCAAACTCTTCAAAAATTAAAATCATGATGTACAGACACAACAAGTGGTGTTGATTAAACATTTGCAACCTGCTCTGTTTCAATGAGATACGAGTGAGAAAAGAATAAAAACAAATGACACTTTTGTTATTGCTGTCGATCATTTCTGCAGCTTAATGTTGAGCTGATCAACATTTGTTTTTTGTTTTTTTTTGGGGGGGTAGGATGGTAGGGGAACATTTTTCCACACCTCCAGAACTGAATTTCTGATTGAAATGTAAAGTTAAATAATTTAATTAGAGCGCCTTCCAAGAATCACACCACTCCGGGGGGCGGGGGGGAGTGGGGGGGTGTCAGTACACAGGGAGTAAATGATTAAAATGATGCTGAGGGGCATTGGAGGCATTTTCTGCTCCAATGTTCAAACACACAAGTGTAATCCAGACCGACAGGTTTACAGGGTTTAACACTACCAAACAGGGCAAATTATACACTCAGCTCCTGACCGTGGTTAAAGCCATTTCACACAAAAACATGTACAGCGCGCTGGCACCGGCTGTTTTCACAACTTCAAACAGTGGTCACTTGGCTGCATAATGCAGATACCCTACATTGCTTATTGGATACTCTTTAAAGTGAAGCTTTCATTTCGTATATTTGCATATTTCAGTAAGTTTGACTAGTTTAATGTTTGTGTGAGCACATTTGGGAGTAAACAGGATGTAAAGTTCTGTTCATTTGCCCTGTTGTGTACGTACAGAAGTGCTTGCATGGATGCCTTTGGTAAAACTGAGCTCTAATTAGCGCAGATGATTAACTCGATGGGTTATTTAAGCGAGTGATGGCGTGATGCTTTAATTAGCTTCTGATGGCTTAATTAAATGAAAGGA
This sequence comes from Crenuchus spilurus, assembly GCA_036984385.1. NCBI lineage: Eukaryota > Metazoa > Chordata > Actinopteri > Characiformes > Crenuchidae > Crenuchus > Crenuchus spilurus. The sequence goes on along the minus strand of BRDA01075986.1, from coordinate 7,902 downwards.
TCATAACGCTGTACTTTCTTGTTGCCTTGTCAGAATGCAAGTTAACGTGTCTGCATGGAAAGCGCTGCTGAGCTGCACAGGTGATGGCTACACTACATGGTTGAAGTGTGAGCACAGAAATGAGCAATAGCCGCTCAAGGAGCTGGTGAGAATTACAGTTCACTCAGCAACACTTAAAGGGGATGTGATTCTGACAGCTCATCTCAGCCAGTAACTCTCATAATCAACGGCAGGTGAGACACAACTCTCCTAACGCATGTGTTGGCACGGATTCTCTTTCTTCGTGGCGAGACGGACCGGGCCTCTGCTTTGCTGTAAATGCAGGCTTAACATAATAGGTAGCAAAATGCAGTAACGAGCATGCAAATCTTCAGCGGCCCTGGGAAAACAAATGGCTTTTGGATGGGAGAGGATAAACACACCCAGTAGGACAATTGCATTTGATTTGATTGAGCTACCTCAATCCATTACACAAAGCCAGCCCGTACAATTGCTTCCTTGAGAATCCTTTCCAAATGATTTGATGAAATCGTAGCAGGAAAGGATGGGCCGAAAGGCTCTCGTTGGCTTAGCTGTACAGAAGCAGACAATGACGGTGCTAATCGGGAAGCGGATATGACAGCTCCCTACAAGCGGCCCCTAGTCTATGCACAAAATTCACTTCCAAGAGTTTTTCTTTTTTTCTTTGCTCTTTTGGCGGCTCACGTAGCCGGGAGACAAGCTTAATGTGATATTCTGCCTCAAGATTTCTCTCCATTCTGATGGGAAATGCCATCTGGGAACATTTGGCTAGTTAGCTGACCATTAAAATCACACTTTTCACAAACTGTTAGTTAGCAATTCCATAATGTTTCATGCAATAGTGTGACCTTCTGTAGTGTTTTTACTGTTACAGATACACACCTGTCTTTTTTACACTGTTTTAAATGATGTAATAGGCTGGCACAGTGGTCTGGTGGTTAGCACTCTCCCCTCTCTGAGGTCTTGGGTTCAAATCTGGACTAACCTTGATCAGGATTAAGTGGATAAGATATGATTGATGGACAATAACAGAGTATGAGTTACAGGTTTGTTTATAAAAACATTCATTAGAATGTAAGAATAACTGATATTTTATATTAATGATACACACTAAAAAACTGAGCTATAAGTACTGTCTTTGTCACGCTGAGGTGGGTGGTGGGAAAAGGAGGCTGGAGTCATTCCAAATAACACGGGTGACAACATCACCAGGTACAGATACAGACAGGGACTCACAACCACAATGATGACAAGAGGACAGTATATACAGGAAGTAATCAGTGACACACGAGGGAACAGATGAGAACAATGAGGTGACATCACTGGGGGGTGTGGACAATGTAGGAACCCAAACATGAATGACAGGGCGAGTGCTGACAGTCTTGTACTCAAAGGTACATTTTAGCCTCTTTGGGTAGAGATTAGAACTTTAACTGGTACAAAAGCCATGTGTACAACAATATAAGGTTCTCTACTGTACCTCCAGGTCCAGTCCCAGTGACAACCTTTACACTCTCTTCAGTACAAACCTGTGTGTCTTAGTGTCTACATTGTGACACAGTACATAGCAATGCACAGTAGAGATTGAAAATGGCACGTGCTTTCTGTTCATTATGTCATCTAATGCAATTCAGAGTCTAGTACATGAAGCTTTTTGCCTCCATTCTGTAATGGGCTGTTTTTGGGTTGTTTCTTTACACTGGAGTAACAGGGACAATGCAGTTTAGACTAAATGTACTGTTGCTTTCACTGATGTTATGCAAATGTGTCAGTTCAGTTCTGTATCCAGTACCAGAAACTACAGAACCAGTCTATTTCAGATTACATATGAGCGTTCCTCCAGTTTTTCTAAATCTATAATACAATCTCTGAGATGTAAGTAAAATAAGTGCTTTGATGTGAAATGGTGCATTTAGTGGACTTGCTGGATTTCTCAGTGTTGCATTGCCTACAAGTACAAATACTGTTATTGAGTTTACAAAAGACCAGTGACACACGTGTTATTTAATGCTGATGATGGTAAACCTTTGCTCTTTGGTTACATGTGTGAAAAACAAAAACAAACCCTTAATCTGAAATCTGTTTCCTTAACCTTGTAAAGACAGAGCCAAAAAACTCTGATTCTTTCAAACTGATGTGCATTTGACCTTCTGACCAAATAACACACGTCATATAAAAGTTTAGTTTTCTATGATTTTTTATACATCCACAAGCTATTTATTACACCATGCAAACAAAAACCTGCAGAACAAACTTTTATAAGCCCTTAAACACAGAGATTCCACTTTTACTCCAGTAATGTCTGCATCTGAGCTTTGTTTTGTATCATATTTGATACATTCAGAATCCACTGATCACAAAAACCAAACAGAACACACTTTTAAAATCCTTTATACACTCAGTTTCCATTAAAATGTTGCTACAGTTATTTTAAATCTGCAGGTGCATGCAGTGCATGGATATTCCACCAGGGGGCGACAGACATGTATCTGATTTTATACAATTTTATATCATGAAAATGACTTAAAACTCAGTTATGTCAAATATGTTACACTTTGCGGTAACACTTTATAATAACTTTCATTAATAAGCCATTAACTAATGGTTAATAACTGTGAACGAATCATTAGTTCATGAGAATTTGAACATGAACAAATGTTTATAAATGACAGGTCATTTTGGCAAATGTTACCAAATCATTAGTAAATGATTTTTTAATGAAATTCTCATGAACTAATGATTTATTCACAGTTATTAATCATTAGTTAATGGCTTATTAATGAAAGTTATTATAATGTGTTACCTACTTTGTTTCAGAGGGTTAATTGGAGGATTTCACAGCTTGGCTGGGTTCGTGGTGATAATTTAGTGTTGGGTTGTAAGCTTCCTTCACTTGTTAGCTACATTAAGTTTGTTAACTACAGCTCAAAATTACAGCAGCACACTTGTCTGTGCTGACTAACCTGATCTGGAGTAAATCAAATCAAATTTATTTATAAAGCGCTTTTTACAACTGATGTCACAAAGCAGCTTTACAGGGTCAGTAATAACAAACATCAAATCTTTAATCCCTAATCCCCGGTGAGCAAGCCAACAGCGACAGTGACAAGGGAAAACTCCCTCAGAGCTGGAGGAAAAAACCTTGGGAGGAAGCAGACTCACATGGGGGACCCATCCTCCTCTGGTCTGCTAAATATAAGCGAAGAGGAAAAGTGTAGTTCTGAGTTGTGTAAAATGGATTTTTTTCTCCAGACTTTCTCATTTTGTTAAGAAAAGACTTATCTGTCTCGCGCCGCTCTGAAAGCCAGTGACTCTGAGCATATCTGAGGATCTTCTTACACGTGAGCTGAACAAAAAAGTGTGGTCTGATTTTTTGTGGCAGGGTCTTACCATTTACAAATGTCACTGTCACGGAGCGACACGTCTTCATCTGTGTGTCAGGTGAGCAGAGGGGCGTAAAGGTTAGCTGCCAATAGGCGTAATACATAATACCTCCCCTCATTCACACACACACACACACACACACAGACTCATTCCAGCGGATTACAGCAGCCACCATGTAAATGTGATCTGCACACAGACCCTGGGCTTATCTTCAGGCTCAGTGATGAATCAGCGGGCACGTCACGAGCTAAAGTTCGGGGCGAAATCCGGATACGAGAAGAATCTTAAGTAAGCGCTGATGAAAAGATAGCGATGACTGCACAGCGGACAGAAACACGGCATAAATCTATAAACCAGCACAGAAGAGTGAGTGAAAGATGGGGAGGCAAAATGTGGCAGAGCTACAGTCAGAAACTACTTATAAAGGAATCTGAATGTTTGAGTTAAAGATGCTGTACATGATTTCACTCCAGCACACTTTCAGTTTCCTCACAGTGTGTACCGACAAACACTATTCCAGCCAATCAGCAGCAGGGACTGTTCTATTGGTCTGCAAGCCCACGCCCTAACCTCTGCAAGGTGTTCATGAATTTAGGGGTGGAGCTTCTGAAGGAGCACTAAAGGGAGGGGTGAGTTTGTTCTGCTGAGTTCAGACATCAACAGTTCCTCTCCAGAATCTCGTACAGTGCCTTTAAGTCTATGGCATCTCATTCTACTCCATAAACATATACAGCCAAAGTCAAAAGTCTGGAAAAGCATCTCAGGTGACTCCTCATCAAGCTGCTTTAGTGAAAGTCAAAACGCGTTCCATTAGCTTCACTTTAAAACAGAATAGTCTGCTTTAACATAGACAAGCACTGTACAGTATGTGGGGTTAATGCACAGCTACCAGGAGTCACATCACAAAATAGTGAGACCAGAGAGAAGACTACCAAACATTTAGGGTCAAACATGCTTAAAGTCACTGCTTTTCTGAACTCATCATAAATCCACAACGTCTGCTGGTTCAGATGTTCAGTCTTCTGTGGAGAAAGATGAGGTAGGACAGTGTCCCTGCTCTGTACTTCAGCTTTGGTGTCTCCCACCAGTTTAGTGAGAGATTATAGACTTTAGTACAGCTGTTTACTCTTCACCAGAGGTTCAGCACATAAATACCACAATGCATCATGGGTACAATATATTGTATGTTGTGCTTTGAGCTGCGTTAGTGCTGCTGCGCTGATTTGACTAATGCTGAACGAGACAGTTATTCTGTTCTGCAGTAAACGCTCATGTTGCCAGTGAAACTGAATAAGTTATATACAGTAAAGTGCCAATGTAGTGCCAAGTAGACAATGAAACAGCTGGTTTTAGACCACAATAATTGATTAGTAGGTGTTGGGCCTCCTTTTGCAGCCAGTTTGTCTTGGGAATGACATATACAAGTCCTGCACAGTGGTCAGAGGGATTTTAAGCCATTCTTCTTGCAGGACAGTGGTCAGGTCACTACGTGATGCTGGTGGAGGAAACCGTTTCCTGACTTGCTCCTCCAAAACACCCCAAAGTGGCTCAATAATATTTAGATCTGGTGACTGTGCAGGCCATGGGAGATGTTCAACTTCACTTTCACGTTCATCAAACCAATCTTTCACCAGCCTTGCTGTGTGTATAGGTGCATTGTCATGCTGATACACAGCACCGCCTTCAGGATACAATGTTTGAACCATTGGATGCACATGGTCCTCTAGAATGGTTCGGTAGTCCTTGGCAGTGACGTGCCCATCTAGCACAAGTATTGGGCCAAGGGAATGCCATGATATGGCAGCTCAAACCATCACTGATCCACCCCCATGCTTCACTCTGGGCATGCAACAGTCTGGGTGGTATGCTTCTTTGGGGCTTCTCCACACCGTAACTCTCCCGGATGTGGGGAAAACAGTAAAGGTGGACTCATCAGAGAACAATACATGTTTCACATTGTCCACC
>BRDA01075983.1:0-11464 GCA_036984385.1 Crenuchus spilurus | reverse complement strand
AAAGCATGATCAGGTTCTCACACAAGTCCTTCACGTAGATAAAGAGAACCCAGTTAAGGTAGGTATATACTCTCAAACTAAAATGTCTAACATTAAATGATTCATAATGTTTTTTTGAACCATATGAATCAGTAAATGGCAAATAATTCCTAGGTTACATAATTTGCAAAAATTATGCAAATTAGCATCCAATATGGCCACCGATAGGCAGAAAGTTATGTATATTCTAAATGGTATATCTCAAAAACCACTAAAGATTTTGACTGTATTTTTTGGACTTTTATTTATAACCAATAAACTCATGTCATGATGTAAGGAAATCAAATACAGATGAAACATATTGAAGATAAAGACAAGTTTCCATTTTTGTAATTTTTTCGACCTAATTAAATATTCAAGCCTGCTAATCTAGTACTTACAAAGGTTTGATCAAAAAATGCTGATATCATCCCATGAAGAAATATATAAAGTATCAGTACTCCAAAAATCAAAGAGAAAACTTAAAAAATACCAGAGATATCATGCTTGAAAGATTGCAAGGAAGCCAATTGACTTTTTGGGAGTATATACCTACCTGTGTTTGAGACATCAGTTGTGTGTCTACTTTGAAGAATCTAAAACATATTTTGGTTTGTTTAACACTTTTAAGTTTCTACATGATTCATTATGTGTTCACTCAGAGTCTGGATGACTTCAGTATTCAGTTACAATGTAGGAAAAAATTTTTTTTTTAAATTAAAAAATTTAATGAGAAGGTGTCCAAATTTTTGACTTGTACTGTAAATCTACATAAGCATTTACATTAGAAAGCTTTCTGTAATAAGCATAAAAGCTGTTTTTCTCAAATTATAACAAATATTTCCCATATGACTCTTACAAAAATGCCTTTATAAATGTTAATAAAGGTGTATATCTGTTGTCATGATGAATTGATGTCGTTGTATCATAGCTTTATGAACAGCACCCTACTGTAAACTGTAACCCAAAATGTTAAGTGCAGCTGCCAATGCTAAATATTGCTAAAAAATGACGTTGATATTGTGTAACAAGTGTAAACGGTTTTACAGTCTTTAGGACCTTATACAGTTGGAAATAAATAAAGAAATAAAATGAAATGTAACTTCGACGATAATGACATCTCCTTACTTTTGAACTGCTGGCAATGGTAGAACAGCAAGGCTTTGTGGAATACCTCCTCTGTAAGAGGATATGAATGGATGCACTGTGCAGTTCTAGGGTTCATGCAATATTCAAATTGCAGAGGCGTTCAAGGATTTATGGTCACATGCACACTGTGGCTTTTCAGAACCTTAGGAAATACATTACGGATACATTTCTTGAACACATTACATATAAAATATGGAGCTGAGATTATTTAAGCATAGGCTTATGCAGCCAAGTATACCTTCAGTGTGTAAGAGGTGTGCATATTGTAGATTTAGATCTAGATGGTATCCTAGTATTGGCCCTGGGGTATCTCTTTACTGCAGAGTTTAGTGTTTTCTCTGATATAACGCACCTTATTCAGCATATCAGCACATTCCAAACCCTTCATGAGCTGAATCAGGTGTATTAGTGGCAGGAAGAAACATTTAACTGGGGATTTAACTGTCTGAATACCAAACTAGGCGAAGCAAGTCAATGAAACGATTTTTGTAATCAGTAGCTTGCTATTCGAGACATCTTCTTTGTAAAGCAAGGGCGAATTTTGTTGGTGAACTTAAATCAGCTAATTTCCAGAAATGGCAGGATTGACATTCAGTTCTGGCTCATAACACTCAAACTGGCAGGGAGAAAGCTTGCACTCAAAAGTCTCTCATTTTCACTGTCATAATAATATCCCTCCTTGTCTATCATGCTGAGGGTGGAGGCAGTAATGATGGAGAAAAGTAGGGATCAACAACAATCTTCTTCAGCAATAGCACATAGTCTTGTTAATTCAATTACATGTGAGAGCCAGACAGCACATCACTTGGTGAATTGTCATGCAAATTAGTCCAATTACATGTTTCGTGTCGTAAATGACACCTTGAAGTTAATGAATGTATGCCCTTCTTGGTATCATGGTTAACCGTAGACAACTTCTGTTCTTTGGTTAAGGTAGAGTATGCATTATAACACTCTCTCTCCTCCATCCCTTTGAACTAAATAGGATTGATTTGGATTGATTGAAGGAATGATGAATGCTCAAAGTGTTATTTTTAAACACACTCCTTTTACATTAGCAGTATGTGGGTATTCTCAGCAAGTAATTGATATGGATAAAATGAAGTATATTAAGGACACCAAGCAGAAGATTTCTTGTCACAATATTCTACTTTGTCCTATTCATATAAACCACTTAAAGCTAAAAGATTTGCAGATAAAGCTTCATTCAGCCATCACTCTTAGAAAAGCATGTTTTGCCTTCTTTATCCAGTCCTTCATCTTCATCATTCATTAGGGGGCAGCCATGGCCTAGTGGTAAATATCTGGTCTTGTGACCAGAAGGTTGCTGGTTCGATCCCCAGACAGGACATGACTGAAGTGCCCTTGAGCAAGGCACCTAACCCCCTAACTGCTCCTTGGGTGCAGGTGGATAAGGGCTGCCCACCGCTTCGGGCACAAATTCTCACAGCCTAGTGTGTTTCACTGCACAAATGGGTTAAATGCGGAGGTCAAATTCCGTTGTGTGAAAAATCACATTGGCTAAATTGGTTAATCTTAATCTCAAGGAAACCCATCTAATCATATGTTTTTGCTATGCTTTGGTTCTTAACAGATTTGAACGAGAATCTACATTCTACAGCCTTTGATTACCCAACATAGATGTTTGCTGGATGAGGAAACATAATGTGGACTATCTGAGCAATCCTGATGATTGGATTGAGAGCTATTACTTATAATGTCTAACAGAGCTCCTCTGAGAAAATTCTGAGGTGTCTGAGAGCTAATATTTTATTTGGGGGCAGTCGTGAGGAACCAGCTTTGTGACCAGAAGGTCAACGGTTCAATCCTGTGAATGACAGGACACCACCGAAGTGCAATCAAGGAAGGCACCTAACCCCCAGTTGCTCCCCAGCTGCCGTGGATATGTCAGCCCACTACTCAGGGAAAATGTACTCACTGCTCCTTAGTGTTCATGTTTACTAGTGTCTGTTGCACTTCACTGATGGGTTAAAATCCTCTGTGTGCAAGCACATTGATCAGTGTGTCACTTTTACTTATTAATATTCTTCACACACTCTCAGAAAACATCATGCACCTGTACCAAAATTTAAACAGTGTGAATGTACTCTTCTAGATACAATCAAGGACGTCTCTTCAGATGTCACTGTGGAGCAGTGTGTGACATAATCAATCATTTTGTTTATATTTATTTTATTTACAGTTTTATTTAAAAAATATAAATATAATTAATGAAAAATTATTATAATTAATAAAAAAAAATTTATATTTTATTTATACATTTTAAATATTTTTGGACGTGTTGTGTAAAGTCCTTTCAGCAAACTTTATTAAGACAGTGTGTATGAGGCTGGCCCGTCAGCCTCAGTTTAAGCAAGTGAGCAGTAGAAAACACTGCACATGTGCAACACGTTTTCAATAATGAGCTTCGGTGCATGCTTATGCTGGCCCCATGCTGAGAACAGCCAATAAAAAATGATAGATTTGCATACGGGAGCTTATGTGAATATCATTCACAGTATCAGCGTTGCTAAGCTTGCCACTCAAAAACATCACAGTAACTGTTAGTTGGTGCCAGCAAGACAATATAATGAATCATGTTGACAATTTAATCAAAGTTAACAGTTAGATAACCTCAGTAAAAGGTTTATTTCATTTATTTATGACTGGAATGGATTGTATTTAAGTTCTTTTGGTCACAATAAACAAAGTAAAAGCAACAGAATACCACCCGTAAATAGTCGTCCGAAAGGGGATTCATCTCACGGCGGGATTATGCTTTTTGGAATTTCATTGATGAGGTGCCTTTGTGGTTAAATTAAGTGAGCAAATATGTTTGTGTGTAGTTTCACTGAGGAGTGGATGTTGCCCACAGAACGTATTGTGCCCCACCTGACTTTCTATTCTAGAGAATACCACTGGGTACAACATGGCCTATATGGTCCACCCATGAGTACCACCATACACAACAGCCACTTTTCCAGGAAAATTGAGCATATTTGTATCTTATAGTAATGTGAAGAAACCTTTGAACATTTGAAAGCATCATTATAGTTAAATGTTCAGGACATTGTAGTGGAGAACAGAGCACAATGTAGTTTTTTGGCTTCTACAAAGAAATGTTAAATGATTTGAGTAAGATTATTAAGCATTTACAATTTAAGAAATATTAAATTTTTTGTCATTTCCCTCTGTGATCAATAAAGTATTTCTGATTCTGAATTAATCTGTAAACAAAGCATGTCTAATACAACTATCCAAGGGGACAAACAATGTAAAGTCCTTTAGGTCCTTAAAACTCAGGAGTTATGATGGGGGAGTCAATGCAAGATAATTACAGCATAATCTGGAACAGTTATGTTCCTTAACTAAATGTGTTGAAGACATCCCGTGAAGAAACCACCCCAGTGACAGTAAAGGTTTCACTCCAGTGACGGTAGAGTACCTTTTTGTCTGAGAGTGTAGGTGTGAATAACGCTAACAGATGGAGGGGCTAGTTGTAACAGCTGCTAAACAGTAAAATTGATACAAACACAATTAATTCAATACAGTTCTATGTTGCATGAGCCAAAAGAGCTTTCCAACTCTGTGTTACAGCTAACCACAACATATGGATGCTCCATTTTAGCCTGGCTAGCTCTCGTTGTGAATTAAACCAGCAGTGATAAAACAAATTAAGGCAAAACTACCAGCCAAAGTTACATTTCCAGTCTGGTAGAGAAGCTTGTTCTGAAAAGTAAACCCTAATAAAGTCAATTTTACATTTAGTTTGAACTTCAATGATTACCTTTGTGTGTGCACTGACATACTCATTGTCTCTTGACACTCATATTTGGGGGTATCTCTGGCTTTGATTGGAATGATACCTTCTAATTCACTGTCTAAGTACAGAAAGGGATGAATGAGGTACCTTGTGGTGGATCTGTGCAGTTATGAGCTGTAGAGCTGGACCCCATGTAAGGAAGGAGATGGACTGAAAAATTGGACTGAAGTATGGAGATGAAGAGGTGGTGGTGGGTATGAAAACCTTGTCATGGGAAGCAGGAGGTAGAGGTAGGAGTTTATAGGGTATTGAATTGGAAAAGAGGAGAATCTTCAAGCATGACCCTCCTAAACATGTCATTTCATAACTCCATTAGGCACAGAAAGTTCACACTGAACCACATGACTGAGCTTAGTAAGAACTGATAATGTGCTGGCAGTGATAACATTAGCACTTTTTTTGGCCAAAGTGATATTATATTACAGATGCAATTAGACGGAAATAATGTTGATATTCTATGAAACATATTTGAAACATGAAACTATGAAACACTTGAAACATATTTACGATATTACTCTCTCTAGGCGGGTAGATGGCACTCTCTCTCCCTATCACTCTCACATTGCAATGTCTGCTGGCTCAGGCGTCTACTGATTGGTCCATTTGGAGCTGGGAATTCCTGCACTTTCCTCTGAGCGTTTTGGCTGCCCAGTGATGGTGTTTCCAGGGGCGTGGTAGTGAGGGGAAAAGTGGACTGAGTTACCAGGGCCCCAAGTGGGGCGAGGGCCCTTGAGGAGTCTGGAATTTAAATATTAAAGGAAATAATATATGATAATAGGGGCGAGGAGCCCTGGGCACTGCTTGTCCATAGGGCCCAGAATTTGGTGCCACGCCCCTGGGTGTATCAGTGGTATTTCAAAAAGAGGCGGTGGCCACATCACACGCAATGGAGGAGGCTTGTGCTTGTCTTCACCCTCCTAGAGTCAGGGACAGTGCAAAGTGATTGGGAGTGCCCCATAGTGGATGGGATGGGCTAATTGGCTCCTACTACTATATTGGGAAGGGGATAAAAATTGGCAAAAATTTATATATATAAAAAAGTATATAAATATTGTCCATGAATGAATGTTACACTTCTATAGCACCTTTCTCAAATCCAAGGGCACTTTACAATAAGCACAAGCCTTTTAAACAAGAAAAAGAACTCAACCACACACTGGCAAGAAGCGGCAGCCAATTAGCGTACTCTCAACCAGAAGCAACCGTCCACCTGGAGGACTGGATCAAGCACTTGGGGGATCACCCAGGACAGAGTGCCAACCATATCTGGGCACACACATATACAGTCATACACACACAGACATACACATTCATTCACACACACCAGGGTCATTTTGAACCAATTCAGCTGATCTACGTGTTTTTGGACTGTGGTAGGAAACCCACACAGACACGGGGAGAACATGGATACTCTACCCAACCCAAGACCTCAGTGCTAACCACCAAGCCACTGTGCTGACCATCCATCCATCCATCCATCAATTAATTATCTTCTGCTTGGTCAAGGTAAGTATTCTACCCCTTCAACGGGCACAAGGCAGGACATTTTCTAAATATTGTCAAAATTCACAAATGATGTTGTTATAAGAATAGGAGAAGATTGCCTAAAGTATATTCCAATGATATAAAACATTTTATCCCAGATTTCTTTGTACCGTTCTCTCCCATGCTATATTTTTTAGGACTGATGAAAAAATGGTTTCAACTCTACTAAAATGAGTTTTTTTGGTCAAAATAAGTTACAAATTCAGTCTAAAATAGAATCAAGGCTGCAGCAGAAGGAAGTACAAGAAGAATGAAAATTGCCTGGCTGCAGTTTTCTTAGAAGGAGCCTTTTTAAGTAGATCTGAGAATAATTCTGACAGTTAAGTACTTGATAAGGACTCTGAGTTTTGGATGTATCTTTGTGAATTAAAAAAAATTGCTTTGTCATGCTCATCGCCAGTCCTGTCACTATTTAAAGATCAAACTTAGGACTGATCACAAATCAGTGCACATCACAAAGAAAGGGCATATTCTAGGCTGAAGTCTTGTCTTTGAGCGCTACTGAATAAGACACAGCTCACTGATTGTTTCTGACCTAGTCAGTGAACTCAGCAAACGGAAGAATACCAATAAACTCCATACAGGAAACATCTCTATTCAATAGAAGCCTCTGTTCCATAGAACAAAAACGTAGACTCGAAAAGAAGCAATTCAACAGCAAGTTCTTAGAGTTAGGCAGCTTTTTCCACTCCTTTACTTTTCCCCTGACTGTTTTTTTTTCACTTTCTGCTGCTTTACAAAAAGGCCCTTTTTGTAAGCCATTTATTGGCTATCTTTTCTCAGTCCCACAACTGTTGTTACTACAAAAGCCTTTGCCCAAATTGAATAAAATCCAAAGTCAGTTTGCTTGTACTTGGACATTCTTTTCCCCTCTCATTGTAGAGGAACCCAGCAGGCCAGTTTCAGGCAATTTCATTCTCCTTCACTTTGTGCCCCGGGCCAACATGAAGGACAACATGAAGTCTATGTATTCGGAGTCCAGCGATTCTTGTCGTGTGGTTTTGAGTGTGTGTGTGTGTACATCCCCACAATTTGCCTCCACCTCTTTTATAATCCCCCTGTCTCTTACAATGACAGCGAGGTTGGATTGTTGCTGTGGGAACATGGATGACACCATGTCTGTCTCTTCTCAGGCTGATGCTTGTGCCTAATTAGACGTGGGGAAAACATGACACTGGAGAAGACTAGAGAACTCAGCACCAGCAACGTCTCAAATCCTGCCTCCAACAGGATGTTTTTTTTCTTTCCCCCTATACAGACCATCACTCAACTGTCTGAGCGATAATTGTGTTTTTGGCAATTGTTGCCATGCCAAATTGAGTCATACAGGCAGTCTGGTCTTTTAAAACTGCTGCACCCCAGTTGGCTTTCAACTTAGAATGCTAATTAGTCAAACAATAAGAAAATAAAAGAAAAGCCAGCACCACTGATTGACCCAAGAAACCAACATATATAGTTTCTCTGTTTACTTTCACTGCAAAAACAGCGCTACTTGAAATAAGCCAAATATTCCTAAATGTGATGCATTTTTCTTGTTTTGAGGAAAAAAACCTGCCAATGGGGTAAGCAAAAGTTGCTTGGCTAGAATTCTTATAACTAGCAAATGAATCTAACTCATATGTGTTTTTAAATTAAACTAAATAGTCAATAATGAAAGTTTGAGTTTCATATATATTTTTTTTTAAATGAATGTAACAAACTCTTGATTTAGAGTCATTAAATACATTTCTTACATTGAGAATTTGTTTAAGTGGCCTTATTCTTTAAATAAGATTTTTTTTTCTTATTCTGGAATTTCAACCAAACCATAGTCATACCCTGTAACTGCTAAATAAAGCTCAAGATGAGGTGAACAATCTTATTAAGAAAAAATAGAAATATGTTCTTAGAATGAGCTTAATGTTCTTGTGCAAAACTTGCTTGTTGAGATTTTTTTTCTTTTTTGACAAAAATAAGAAATAAATGTCCATAAACAAGGTTTTTTACTTTCTTAAAAATCGTTTTTTGCAGTGTTCTTAGCCTCCTTTCACCCTTTTCTTCAATGGTCAGTGCCATCATAGGTATTATTTGGATGATGGATCAGCACGGCAGTGACACTGATGTGGTGGTGGTGTGTTAGTGTGTGTTGTACTGGTGCATGTGCATTAGACACAGCAGAGCTAAAACTATCCAGCCAATAGTGTTCTCTGGCCACCCCTAAAGAACTAGAGGACCAACACAAACTCTTCAGCAACAGATGAGCTGCTGTCTCTGAGCTCTGGGTCAAAGTGGACCAATAATAGAGTGGACAGTGAGCTAACAATGTTTAAAATCCTTAGCAGCTCTACTGTGTCTGATCTACTCTTTACAGTGCAACAGACACTAACACACCACCACCACCACATCAGCACTGTGAGGGACCTGGTCATTGAAGAACAGGTGAAAGGAGGTTAATAAAGTCTTCAGAAAAACAGATGGACTACAGTCTGTAATTGTAGAACTACAAAGTGCACCTGTATGATGAGTGGAGTTTATAAGATAGTAGGTAGTATTAATGTTATGGCTGATCTGTGTATATACACACACTACTGTGTCGCCCAGCATTTTGCAAGATTTTTTTTATTAATGGAGTATGAAACAGGTTTAAGAGGAGGATCATGACTTAAGTCTGTCCTCCTTCCAATCCTATGCACTATAAAATCTCTTCTCTACCTCCCTTGTCCAGAGTTCTCTCATCTCTTCTCAGTCAACCATGCTAAAGGCTGAAACAAAGTTTTTAGGTGTAATTCACCATATATACACATACAGAGGCTGAGTTAATTCAATAGAATATAAATCGAGAACTCGTCAGCAGTGTAGAGTACTTACAAACTTTGACCTCTCAAACTGTGCTGAATGTTTTAGTTTGTCACATATACATACCAAAAGGTCATCTTTTTAAGCTTATTTAACCTTATGTGAAGGTACATGGTGTCCGCTTTGTTTCTTTTCCCAAACGACCCTGAATAACTTTAACAGTAATGAATATATGGTGATGAAATTTGGATTAAATATGCCTCAGTCTGTTTGAGAAAGATTGACATGCTTGATTATAATGATAATTTCTGAAAACTAATATTTATATTTTTAACGCTGGCTCTGAACATTTTCAGCACATATTGAAACGTCTTTTTCACACATTCTAAGGTATATTTAATCCAAATGTCATCACCAGATCTTCATTACTATCACAGTTATTCACCTTGTTTGTCTATCTATCTATCTATTGTAGTTACACGGCTATTACATGGTTATCACACTACACAGCTCAAATTACATGTCATCTATTTTTTCCCAACATTGTATTTTTAACATTTGTTAATGAGAAACATGTTCAACTCTTGTTTCCTATATTAAACAAAATGCTACAGAAAAGCAAATATGTGCAGATTAGCCTGTTTCACCTGCTAGCCAGTCAGTGACTGATGTCCTTCAAGAGCCATTTATAATTCCCAAATGGCATCTCATTTCTGAGACACATTTAACATTAATAAGTCAGTGATGTGTTTCTAATATGAGACTATGGAGGGAATGTTACAAACAATAATTGGGAAATAAATCTTATATTCTGAAAAACTATTAGCATATGTTAAATTAAATTAGTACATTTACTAGCACTGACTGCCTCAACTGCAATGTTGCCAAAGTACTGTAAAGTTTAAATGTGGAGGTACTCAGCAACAGTTATATGAGACTGATAACATCAACTCATGGTTACTCACTGTCCCTCAGGTGCTTTGCATGTTGCATGCAATTTTTTTTATGTTCATTCATGAACATGAGGTAAAGATATAGTTATGTATTGTTATCTCAAGATCATGATTTCATTTTCTTGTGAATTCAAAATAATTATCAATTTGAACATTAATCTCAATCTGAACATTTTCAGCACATATTGAAATGTCTTTTTCACACATTCTAAGGAATATTTACGGTAATCCAAATTTCATCACCAGATCTTCATTACTATCAGAGTTATTCACCTTGTTTGTGTAAAGAATCAAATTGGACACCCTATATATTTTTTCAGGTAAATACATATACTAATAATGATCTATTTAACATACACTTTTATTTATTCATCTGTTTTTGACCTTGCTTTGAAATATGACATTGTACATGCCTTCACTCAGGTGACACCAAGCTTTTGAGCATCTACTGTTTGCAACCTCCTTGCCTCTCTGTAGAAATAGAACATCAAATAGTAAAGCCAGACCATGGTATGAAAACTGAATTCACTGCAGTTTCTAAAAGATAAAAAAGCACTAAGTAAAGTGAAAATGACTTGAAAATCAATTGCCTACTAGTGTACTACTATAATATACTCTTATACAGTGGGGGAAAAAAAGTATTTGGCCAGCCACTGATTGTGCAAGTTCTCCTACTTAGAAAGACGAGAGAGGTCTGTAATTTTCATCATAGGTACATTTCAACTATGAGAGACAAATGAGAAAAAAATCCAGGAAATCACATTGTAGGATTTTTGAAGAATTTATTTGTAAATTATGGTGGAAAATAAGTATTTGGTCAATAAACAACCAGCGAGAATTCTGGCTTTTACAGACCTGTTAGTTCTTCTTTAGGAAGCCCTCCTATTCTGCACTAATTACTATTTATTGCACCTGTTTGAACTTGTTATGTCTATTAAAGGCAACTGTCCACACTCTCAATCAATCTCTCCAAAGAGCTTTCTAAACACAACAGGGACAAAATTTTAGACCTGCACAGGGCTGGGATGGGCTACAGGACAATAGGCAAGCAGCTTGGTGAGAAGGCAACTGCTGGCACAATTATTAGAAACTGGAAGAAACACAAGATGACTGTCTGAGGAGCCATGCAAGATCTCACTTTATGGGGTAAGGATGATTCTGAGAAAGGTCAGGAGTCAGCCCCAAACTATACAGGAGGACT
>BRDA01075981.1:0-34151 GCA_036984385.1 Crenuchus spilurus | reverse complement strand
TGTTAGTTTGTATTTGAGAATGCTCTGGATGATAGAAGTGTCTCTAGACACAAAAATATATATTAAATTCTAAAACAAATATAATAATGAAATAAATGTTCTGTGAAGTAACCCAGGCTCAGAGTTCAGAGTGATTGTAAATGTTCTACAGTGTTGTTGTGGTTGTTTAGAGTGAGTGTAGATGTTCTACACTGTTGTGGTTGTTTAGAGTGTAGATGTTCTACAGTGTTGTGGTTGTTTAGAGTGAGTGTAGATGTTCTACAGTGTTATGGTTGTTTAGAGTGAGTGTAGATGTTCTACAGTATTGTTGTGGATGTTTAGAGTGAGTGTAGATGTTCTACAGTGTTGTGTTTGTTTAGAGTGAGTGTAGATGTTCTACAGTGTTGTGGTTGTTTAGAGTGTAGATGTTCTACAGTGTTGTGGTTGTGTAGAGTGATTGTAGATGTTCTACAGTGTTGTGGTTGTTTTGAGTTAGTGTAGATGTTCTATAGTGTTGTTGTGGTTGTTTAGAGTAATTGTAGATGTTCTACAGTGTTGTGGTTGTTTAGAGTGAGTGTAGATGTTCTACAGTGTTGTGGTTGTTTAGAGTGAGTATAGATGTTCTACAGTGTTGTTGTGGATGTTTAGAGTGAGTGTAGATGTTCTACAGTGTTGTGGTTGGTTAAAGTGAGTGTAGATGTTTTACAGTGTTGTGGTTGTTTAGAGTGAGTGTAGATGTTCTACAGTATTGCTGTGTTTGTTAGATGTTCTACAGTGTTGTGGTTGGTTAGAGTGAGTGCAGATGTTTTACAGTGTTGCTGTGGTTGTTTAGAGTGAGTGTAGATGTTTTACAGTGTTGTGGTTGTTTTGAGTGAGCGTAGATGTTCTACAATGTTGTGGTTGTTTAGAGTGAGTGTAGATGTTCTACAGTGTTGTAGTTGTTTAGAGTGATTGTAGATGTTCGACAGTGTTGTGGTTGTTTAGAGTTAGTGTAGATGTTCTACAGTGTTGTTGTGGTTGTTTAGAGTGAGTGTAGATGTTCTACAGTGTTGTGGTTGTTTAGAGTGAGTTTAGATGTTCTACAGTGTTGTGGTTGTTTAGAATGAGTGTAGATGTTTTACAGTGTTGTGGTTGTTTAGAATGAGTGTAGATGTTCTATAGTGTTGTTGTGGTTGTTTAGAGTGAGTGTAGATGTTCTACAGTGTTGTGGTTGTTTAGAGTTAGTGTCAATGTTCTACAGTGTTGTTGTGGTTGTTTAGAGTGAGTGTAGATGTTCTACAGTGTTGTTGTGGTTGTTTAGAGTGAGTGTAGATGTTCTACAGTGTTGTTGTGGTTGTTTAGAGTGAGTGTAAATGTTCTACAGTGTTGCTGTGGTTGTTTAGAGTGAGTGTAGATGTTCTACAGTGTTGTGGTTGTTTAGAGTGTAGATGTTCTACAGTGTTGTGGTTGTTTAGAGTGTAGATGTTCTACAGTGTTGTGGTTGTGTAGAGTGATTGTAGATGTTCTACAGTGTTGTGGTTGTTTCGAGTTAGTGTAGATGTTCTATAGTGTTGTTGTGGTTGTTTAGAGTAATTGTAGATGTTCTACAGTGTTGTGGTTGTTCAGAGTGAGTGTAGATGTTCTACAGTGTTGTGGTTGTTTAGAGTGAGTGTAGATGTTCTACAGTGTTGTTTTTGTTTAGAGTGAGTGTAGATGTTTTACAGTGTTGTTGTTTAGAGTGAGTGTAGATGTTTTACAGTGTTTTTGTGGTTGTTTAGAGTGAGTGTAGATGTTCTACAGTGTTGTGGTTGTTTAGAGTGAGTGTAGATGTTCTACAGTGTTGTGGTTTAGTGTGAGTGTAGATGTTCTACAGTGTTGCTGTGTTTGTTTAGAGTGAGTGTAGATGTTCTACAGTGTTGTGATATTTTGTTTAGAGTGAGTGTAGATGTTCTACAGTGTTGTGATATTTTGTTTAGAGTGAGTGTAGATGTTCTACAGTGGCTGTGGTTGTTCAGAGTTAGTCTAGATGTTCAGTGTTGTTGTGATTGCCCAGAGGGAGGAACAAATGGCTTTTGTTTGAGATTTTTCATCAGAAACATCTGCAGCCATGCAGAAATCAGCTAGAAATCAGCCGGTGTGACCTCCAGAGCAAGAACATAAAGAAAATGCTGAACAAAAGCCTTACTGGCCTTACTTGACTACCACTCATGGCTAATAGCTTTGGAGTTTGTAGGTCAGAATAGGTCTCAATATTCAAATTTTTGGAGATGCAGTAGTAAGTTAAACTAGAATCAAATGTAGTTAACAATTAGATCGTGTAGAGTTACTAATGGTTAGTTGGGGATGACCTCCAGGGTAAGGTGATCCTGGTCCCGTAACCCCACCCCTGGGTTACCTCGTGCCCTGAATAGACGTTTGTTGTGTTGTTGTGGACTAGCTTCAGGTGGCGTTTTACACAGCAGTATTCTCTAAAAATAGGCGAGCATGTAGTATAAAGTGGTTAGCCCATCTGCTCTGCTGCAGGCCTTTTTGTTTGTTTTGATTCAAAGCTTAAAATGGGGGTACATGCCACAAATAACAGGGATGCCTACTCTATTAGACACACTTACCTTGTTGGTTCACCTTGTAGATGTAAAATCAGAGACAGTAGCTGGTCTTTCATTGGTGCTTACAGGACAGTGTTGGGAAACTGTTTTCACTACAGCAGTGACAGTGAAATGTTTCCAAACATCAGCAGAACTACTGTGTCTGATCCACTCTAACACACACTAACACACCACCACCACGTCAGTGTCACTGCAGTGCTGAGAATGATCCACAATCCTGTTGAGATCCTGACTATGGCCAGTGAGTGCACTGCAAAAAATAAAATCTTAACAAGCTGTGGGAGGAAACCGGAGACCCCGGAGGAAACCCACAGAGACATGGGGAGAACATGGAAACTCCGCTCAGATGGGGAATCGAACCCAAGACCCCAGCGCTGAGAGGCAAATGTGCTAACCACTAAGCCACCGTGCCACCCTGAAACTTGAATATTATATTTATTAATTATACACAGACTAATATAGTTCAAATGTTTATTTCTTTTAATTTTGATGATTATAATGGACAACTAATGAAAATCCCAAATTCAGTATCTCAGATAATTAGAATATTGTGAAAAGGTTCAATATTGAAGACACCTGGTGCCACACTCTAATCAGCTAATTAGCTCAAAACAGCTGGGCTTTAAATGGTCTCTGAGTCTAGTTCTGTAATCTACACAATCATGGGGAAGACTACTGACTTGACAGTTGTCCAAAAGATGTCCATTGACATCTTGTACAAGGAGGGCAAGACACAAAAGGTGATTGCTAAAGAGGCTGGCTGTTCACAGAGCTCTGTGTCCAAGCACATTAATAGAAAGGCGAAGGGAAGGAAAAAAATTATGTGGTAGAAAAAAGCAATAGGGATAACCGCACCATGCAGAGGATTGTGAAACAAAACCCATTCAAAAATGTGGGGGAGATTCACTAAGAGTAGACTTCAAGAAACACCACACACAGATGTATGCAAGACATGGGTTTCAGCTGTCGCATTCCTTGTGTCAAGCCACTCTTGAACAAGAGACAGTGTCAGAAGTGTCTCACCTGGGCTAAAGACAAAAAGGACTGGACTGCTGCTGATTGGTCCAAAGTTATGTTCTCTGATAAAAGTAACTTTATCATTTCCTTTAGAAATCAAGGTCCAAAGTGTGGAGGAAGAGAGGAGATGCACAGAATCCATGTTGCTTGAGGTCCAGTGTAGTTTCCACAGTCAATGATGGTTTGGGGTGCCATGTTATCTTCTGGTGTTGGTCCATTGTGTTTTCTGAGGTCCAAAATCAACACAACCAGGAAGTTTTAGAGCACTTCGTGCTTCCTGAAGCTGACCAACTTTATGGAGATGCAGATTTCATTTTCCAACAGGACTTGGCACCTACATACAGTGCCAACATTACTTGGTTTAAGGACCATGGTATCCCTGTTCTTAGTTGGCCAGCACACTCGCCTGATCTTAACCCCATAAAAAATCTATGAGGTATTGTGAAGAGGAAGATGTGATACGCCAGACCCAACAATTCAGAAGAGCTGAAGGCTACTATCAGAGCAACCTGGGCTCTCATAACACCTGAGCAGTGCCACAGACTGATCCACTCCATGCCACGCTGCATTACTGCAGTAATCCAGGCCAAAGGAGCCACAAGTAAATACTGAGAGCTGTACATGCTCATACTTTTCATTTTCATACTTTTCATTTGGCCAACGTTTCTAAAAATCATTTTTGTTTTGGTCTTAAGTAATATTCTCATTTTCTGAGATACTAAATTTGGGATTTTCATTAGTTGTAGTTATAATCATCAAAATTAAAAGAATTAAATATTTGAAATATATCAGTCTGTGTGTAATGAATGAATATAATACACAAGTTTCACTTTTTGAATGGAAATTACTGAAATAAATATGGATTCTACAATAAATAAATAACCAATTGATGTTTTATAAAAATGCTTAAAGCAAGATTAATATGCTAGATATTTGATCAAGTAAGTTTTGCCTAAATTTAGTTATAACGCCTTATATTGATCATTTTTTACTGGTTTTTGAGAGAACAAGATAAGTTACAATGCTAGATTTTTTTTCTTGTTTCAAGAAATCTTACCAAGATAAATGTTTCCGCTATACTGGCAGATAATTTTGCTTGATTCAACTATTCTTTTTCTTATTTTGTTTTTATTTGTCTTACTTTTTAACAGATATTTTTTGCAGTGTGTCAGTACATTAGATTTTAATACTTGAATACAGATACTTTACTGTAAAAGTACTAAATAATTAAATACAGTTGCTAACAGTCAGAGATGTTCAGATAATTAGAAACCCTCTGAAGACTTGTCCTAACATATGGGTCAGGCAGGATGTTCCTTAACTCATGAACGCTTGAAGAGTCTCATAGTGAAGTTGTTTGTCCCAGTTTTGGACACTGGGTATGTTCTCGTGGTTCCTCTAATCCTCCTCAGTAATCTTCTCCTGGCAGTGACGGGGTGATGGACATGTGGATAAGAGCCGACCGTGTCATTCTGAATATTAAGTTCTCGTTCTGTAAAAACGTGAAGTATTGAGAACATGCCTTACTGCTCCAGTTTGGTGTGATCCCATTGGCTCTGTGAGCGGACATGCATTGAAATGGAAAACGTCCGGCCTGGGCTGTCTTGAGGAGGAATAAATGTGATAATCTTCAGCTTCAGACAGATTAATCTGTGTTCTCTGTCAGCTAAAGTCTGAAGTTACACTGTGTAACTCCTAACATTCTTAACTCTACAGGGGCTTTAGGTGGAAAGGCGTGAGGTGCAGGGCTGTAGTTCTGATTCAGGTTTTACTGTGTCTCAGCTGTGCTATGTTCTGATATGCACAGGACATTCTGGCATTTTCCATTTTAGAACATGTTCTATTAACTATCAATTGAGCTTCTCTTAACAACAAGCTGAGCTAAAAAAATATAGATAGGTAGTTTGACAGACAAGCATATAAATCAATTCCAATATTACAGTTAAAGGAGCCAGAACAACATAATAACAGTGTAATATATTTGTAATTGTAATATAACAATAGTGTTACACAATAACAGTCTAATGTAATAAAAGTGTAACATAATAACAGTGTAACATAATAGTGTAATGTATTAACAGAGTAATGTAAAATGCAAAGAAATAGAGTAACATAGTAGTGTATTGTAATAATACTTTAATGTAATAATAGTGTAATGTAATATAGTGTAATAACAGTGTAACATAACAGTAGTGTAATAACAGTAGTGTAATAACAGTGTAACGTAATAACAGTGTAATGTAGTAACAGTGTAACGTAATAACAGTAGTGAAATAACAGTGTTATGCAATACCAGTGTAACGTATTAACAGTGTAACGCAATAACAGTGTAATGCAATAATAGTGTAACGCAGTAACAGTGTAACATAATAAAAGTGTAACGCAGTAGCAGTGTAACATAATAAAAGTGTAACACAGTAACAGTGTATTGTAATAACAGTGTAGCATAATAACAGTGTAATTCAGTAACAATGTAACGCATTAACAGTGTAATGTAATAACTGTTACATAATAACAGTGTAACGCAGTAACAGTGTAACATAATAATAGTGTAATGTAATAACAGTGTAACGTAATAACAGTGTAATGCAATAACAGTGTAACGTAATAACAGTAGTGTAATAACAGTGTAACATAATAACAGTAGTGTAATAACAGTGTAACGTAATAACAGTAGTCTAATAACAGTGTAATGCAATAACAGTGTAACGCATTAAGAGTGTAACGCAATAACAGTGTAATGCAACAATAGTGTAACGCAGTAACAGTGTAACATAATAAAAGTGTAACGCAGTAACAGTGTAACATAATAAAAGTGTAACACAGTAACAGTGTAACGTAATAACAGTGTAACGTAATAACAGTGTAATTCAGTAACAGTGTAATGCATTAACAGTGTAATATAATAACTGTTACATAATAACAGTGTAATGCAGTAACAGTGTGACGTAATAAAAGTGTAATGAAGTAACAGTGTAACATAATAAAAGTGTAACATAATAACAGTGTAACGTAATCAGTGTGACATAAAAGTGTAATGCAGTAACAGTGTAACGTAATAATAGTGTAACGTAATCAGTGTGACATAATAAAAGTGTAATGTGATAACAATGTAACATAATAACAATGTTAATGTTATTTTACTGTTTGAGTGGTTGTGAACAGAATCAGGTTCATTAAGGCTAAACTTAATACCGTGTTCCTGCAGGACCAATGATGGACACTCTGGATGTGGATGAATTCACTCTGTATTAATTATCTTCCTGCTTTCACTTCTGATGGCCAATACATGAATCAATAACATCTCATTTTCACTGGTTAGAGCCTGCAGCACCGGTCAATAGAACCCTGAGCAAACAGCCTCATTTCATCACTGAGAACACTGATTACACAAACCTGACCAGCTCACCTGGACACAAGTGCTCAGCATATAAAAGGAAATTTAGTTCAGTTCAGTTTGTCTGTTTAAAAGGACAAAATAAACTGGAAAGTAAATTATTATATTTATGTTTTTACTTGGTTGATCAACATCAAACTAAAACTAGTATAGAGTTTAAAGACACTGCTTTGGATGGAAGTTACGGGAATGATCAGTGTAACTTTGTTTTTATGCTGTGATGTCTAGAGCCACACATGTGATTTGATCCAGTATCAGTAATATAGTGCTCAGGGGCGTTGTAGTGGGGTGAAAAGTGGGAGTGAGTTACCAGGGCACCGCTTAGAAACAGATAATGTGATATAGAGACCACTTCCTCTAAAGGAAGTGATGTGAAAGTTTCATGCAGGTTACAATGCACTACAGAAATGTGATCTAAAGGTTTATATCAGTTATTTCAGTGTATTATACACTCACTGGCCACTTCATTAGGTACACATACTTTGTATCTACTCTCATTGTCGAATAGCTCTACTGACCGTATAGGTTAGGGTGGTCCAGGGTATGCTTTGTTTTTTCTTTCCTCCCACCCTCCCATTTGATGCTGCAGTTGTGGAAAGTAAAAGTGTCATTTTTTATCAAGATAAGCTGATATTTGGGGTCAAAGTCTCAACTTTGAGAAATCATTGCAGCTCTGCTCAGCAGCTTAGGTGGCAATAAAATGTTTATTCAGACAAGTGATGTGTGTATAAAAGGGTAATAATCACTTATTTGCTTGCATTGAGCCTAAATACCCTACATATTAAGTCATTTTGAACATTTTTTCACCACATTATTAATTCCAGCTGTAGATTAAATAAGAGGGTGTGAGTTTGAGAGAGAGAGAGAGAGAGAGAGAGAGAGAGAGCGCTTACGTGAAGGCATTTGTGCAGTTGGCTCTTCTTACGCTGGCTTCGACTCAGGGTGGAACATACACAATAAATCTGCCAGTGTTAAATCAACACTATTAGAGTTAAATTAACACTGAGGGTGTCAAAATGTAACACTCTCAGTGTTAATTTAACTCTAATAGTGTTGATTTAACACTGGCAGATTTACTGTGTATACTGTTGGATAGCGCCTCTGTGTTCTGTCATTTTCACGTGTGGTAAATGCTGGTGTTGGGACATGGCCAGCAACAGCTTAATTGCATCAAAGTGACCGAGCCTTTAAACAGCTCACTCTGACAGGGACTCAAACTGGCATGAATAGAGCAGGTGATATCTCTTTATATGAAAGTGATTTTGTGCAAAAAACTTCATGAACATGTTTTGTTTAGCCCATAGACCTATTCTAACTTGTTTAAAAAGAGGTATAATATGTCCCCTTTAAGAGTGTTGGGTTTTGAATCTGCAACCTTCTGGTTACCTGGCCGGTTCCTTATCCCAAATATAAATGGATGAAATCTCAGTGTAAAGAAGAACTATAAACATATATTTATTGTTGCAGGTGATTAAGACTTTGTCCAAACTGTCACACACATCTTTAGCTCTGCAGTCTGGAATACGGTGAGTCTGTACACAGTATTTTAATAAAGAAAAAGAAGGTTAGTAATACAAAGCTAATGGATTTTTCTTCCTGTACGTTGATTTCAGGCCATTTCCAACAGAAGTGAATGTAGAAAATGAAGATATTTACATCCACCTGGCTGATCTGATTGAGTGAGTATGAGTTACATCTCTGAAATCTCTCAAAAACATGAATTCTGCTAGAAAGTAAGATTAGATTCAACTCTATTGTCATTGTGTAGAGTACAGCTACTACAGTGTAGGTTACTTATCAAAGCAATGCAAAAGCTAGTGTTGCCCATACCTTTGACCTCTGAATGTAATGTGTGTGTGTGTGTGTGTATGTGTTTGTCTGTAACAGTGAGCAGGTTCTGGATGATGCCTACGATCCTGTTTACGGTGATGTTGAAGGTGGAGAGATTTATGAAGATTTGATGCGGACAGACACAGCAGCACACACGGTATTAAATATTAATATTAGAAATATTAAAATATTTAAATATATAATATTAGAGAGAAAAGTCTTCTTGGAGTCCTGTTATAAAATTGTAATGGGCTAGATGGAGGAGTACAAAGAGAACATGAGCAGCAATCTAAGCATCACAACATCATCCATAAATGTACATTTGTTATTGTTGTATTTATCAATTCATCCATCCATCCGTCCATCCATCCATCTATCCATCCATCCATCCATCCATCCATCCATGAATCCATCCATCCATCTATGGGAAAAAAAAAACAAAATCTAAGCTCTGATTTTGCTCTGATTTGATTCAATACTGGATTTATGATTGGACTTTCCTATGATATTTGAGACAAAATTTAAAAGCAGAAACAATCAAAGATAAACATTTTATTATTTCTGAATTATAAACAATAAACAGAGTACAATAATCTACACTTCTGTATAAAATATTAAACTAAAAGAATATAGTTTTCATTACAGAACAGAAGAAGCTGTGAGGCTACTAAGGTGGTTAAAGAGTGTAGCTGCTGTTCTGTTGTGGGTTAAATAGATTCAGACCTCTGCTGGTCAAACAGTGTAACTGCAGTAGATGGCATGTGATATTGCTCATCAATACAATGCAATTGGTCATGTTTCTGCTACACAAAGTCTTGTGGTCTGACTCCACTGGTCTGGTCATTAATCCATCCCTGTATGTACGTATATCAGCAGAAACAGGCAGAAGTGGATGTTAGGAGCTGCTGTCTGTCTGAGATCAAACAAACTGAAGAAAAATACACAGAAACTCTGGAGTCCATAGAGAAAGTGAGAAATGACATTTATATTTGTATATTTAGTGTAATAAACATAAAGCTGAGAAGCTTTCTTTCTTAATTAAAGCATAACAGTGAGAAAAGTCTACCTATTAAATAAAAAGAGGAGTTGATGATGTAGACCTTCCTGATTCTTCTCACAGTACTTCATGATGCCTCTGACGAAGTTCATGTCTGCAGCAGACACCAACAAAGTGTTCATCAACATACCGGTGAGTGTAAGCTTCGCTGATGTAAATACTCCACATCTGTGTTTAAGATCTAATCTGAAATCTCGCTCTGCAGGATCTGGTTACAGTTCACAAAAGTCTCATGCTTGAGATTCAAGACTCCATCCAGCATAAAAATGCTTCAAACCTCCATCAGATCTTCACCGCTTATAAGGACAGGTGTGTTACCTGAGTGTACAGCATACATATGTATAGATCTGTGTATAGATATGTCTATTTATGTGTGTATGTATTAGGGCTGTCAAACTATGTAAAAATCTAATCTCGGTATAGTTAATTGTGATTAATCGCGAGCGATTCCGCCCCCCGCCACTAGGTGTCACTGTTGAGCGTGAGTGCAGACATCACTGCTGAAACTGCAGCGAAGAAGAGGTGGAGCCTTGTCTGTGTAAACAAACGTGTCTCATTCATTTTCTAAACATTTTGAAATGGAGGAATTAAAAAAAACTGTTTGTACAGGATTTTATTTAAACGCCCTGCAAGTGAAAGAGAAGAAAGTGTGGTGAAAAAGGCAAAAGACACTGAAGAAGATCGTCTGATTTGTAAATACAAGTAATAAACAAGTTTAATTCTTTACATTCTCTTTTATTATGTATTATTATGGTTTTTATACATTATTTGTTTTTATAAAGTAAATTTTTCTTATTTAAAAACACTTGGTGTATATAAATAATTTTTAGGGGCTGGAACGGATTAATAGCATTTTAATTCATATTAATGTTAAAATTTAATTTGATATACAAGCCAGTTGAGTTACGAGCTCCATCACAGAACAAATTAAACTCTTAAGGTTCCACTGTACAGTGAAAAATGTCAATAAAGATTATTTTAAAAACGTCATCATTCACGCAGCACTCGATGCAGAAAGTATATATCAGGCTTTACTCCATTGTTGCCAGATATTGTGATAGAAACAAACAACCAGCTCTATGAAAACAAGCCCAAAATAAGCCCAACTGGCAACCCATCACATTATGTAAAACTGAGGCTGCTTTTAAACAGTATAAAGGAAAACATTTATTATGACATTATACATAAATAACACCAAAATTATGCTAAACACTTTTAATATAAAATATTTGAGTAACTTAAATTATTTAATAAACTATTTGAAAAACTTAAATTCTTTGAATAACTTTCCCCATATCTCCCATCTGAGGTCGGAGTCATTCTTTCAGTGCGCTCTCTTTTTCCCACTTTTATTATATATTTTTTCCAGTTTCCACACTTACTCGAGCTCAGTCTTATGGTGCGCCTCGTCACCCTGGGCTCTGCCTGGCTTCCTGCTGTGTGTTTGGGTGTGTAACTGGTCAACTTGGGCGAGAGTGATAAACAGGAAACGGGGGCTTGGAAGGGACAAACTACCTACCATTCGTCTATTGCTTTATTATGGGGAGCTGGGAGATAATCAAAGAGTTTCACTTGGAAACAAAGTCAAGCCCAAATAGGCAACTTCACGTTCAAAAACAAGCCCAAAAAAACATAACCCGCGACTGTTACGACCCGGTCCAGGGGTTCGAGTCGTAACAACTGTTAAATGATATAATGGATGCAAATAAAAGGATTTAGTCAGAAATTGTATGTAAAGAATAATTATATTGGGAAAATTGTGTATTTTGGGGAACACAACAGTACAACACCGTGTAAACTTCAGGTTTGGTCCAGGCCAAAACAACAAACAACCCACACTAACTTAAATCAACAACTTTAGAAAAAAACAAGCCCACAGTCGCTTATAATAAGCGAACTTGGCAACACTGCTTTACTCCTCTACTCTTAATGACATGAACTACGGATTACTCGCAGGGACAAATAGCATTTGCGTTTCATAGTTTTTTTTTATCGTGTTAAACTGAGATCTCGTTAATGCTTTATTATTGCGTTAACATTAACAGCCCGTGTGTGTGTGTGTGTGTGTGTGTGTGTGTGTGTGTGTGTGTGTGTGTGTGTGTGTGTATGTGTATGTATGTATACATGATTATATATGAATATATGTATTTTCAACAAAGTGAGATTTTGGTCCAAATTGAATTGATGGAATCATACAGTTATTGTAGATCTGTCGGCTGCACATCCATCCAATCTCCTGTTCCACCACATCCTAAAGGTGCTCTATTGGACTGAGAACTGTTGACTGTGGAGGCCTTTTTAGTGCAGTGAACTCATTGTCATGTTCAAGAAACCAGTTTGTGATGATTTGAGCTTTGTGAGATGATGCTATCCTGCTGGAAATATCCAATGTACACTGTTCATAAAGGGATAAACATGGTCAGCAACATTATGTACATATGCTGTGACATTTTAAATGACACTTAGTTGGTATTAAAAACCCAAAATGTGCCAAATTCTGACCATACAAGAGTCACAGAAATCAAGACTCGTCAGAAAAGGCTACTATTCTATACAAAAAAGGCTGTTATTGTCCAGTTTCAGTGAGCTTGTGGGTACTGTAGCCTGTTGTTGGCTGACAGAAGTGGTACCAAGTATGGTCTTCAGCTGCTGTAGCCCATCTGCTTCAAGATTTGACGTGTTGGGCGTTCAGAGATGCTCTGGTTGTAACAAGTGCTTATTTGAGTTATTGTTGCCTTTCTATCCGCTCAAACCAGTCTGCGCTTTCTCCTCTGAGCTTTGGCATCAGCACAGCATTTTGGCCCAGAGAGCTGCCACACAGTGGGACATTTTCTCTTTTTCATACCATTTGATAAACCCAAAAGATGGTTTTCTGTGAAGATTAACAGCTTCTGAAATACTCGGACCAGAAACGATGCCACATTCAAAAGTCACTTAAATCGTAAGTTTTGCCCTTTGAACTTCAGCAGGTTGTCTTGTCTACATCCTGTCATGTGATTGGCTGATTAGATATTTGCATTAATGAGCAGTTGAACAGATGAACCTAATAAAGTGGCATGTGTGTGTTTGTGTGTGTGTAAGTTAACTTGTTTTGTCTTGTAATTATTTGTTTGTACTCTCACTTTAGGCTCATTATTTATGGAATCTACTGCAGTCAGGTAGAAACAGCTATCGCCATGGTGGACTTCCTGTGTAAGGAGAAAGATGACATTCGGCTGAAGTTAGAGGTACAGCAGGGATGCAAGAACCCAATAAAAAAAAAAACACACACAACAAAACTCAACAGTAATCAAACACAATCCAACAGAACCCAATATAACAAATCAAACATAATCTGGCAACCCAAGAAACATAAACTGAATCCCAAACAAAACCTAGTAAGATCCAACAGAACCCAACAAAATCAAATAAAGCAAGGTCAGATCCAAAAAGATACAGTACAGTAGATCAGACTACTTGATATAAACTGATTGTGTGTGTGTGTGTTTGTTACAGGAATGTTCAAAGCGTGCTAATAATGGGAAGTTTACTCTACGGGATCTGCTGGTGGTTCCTATGCAGAGAGTGCTGAAATACCCTCTTTTACTGCAGGTAACACACACATACAAACGCATACACACACACACACACACACACGCACGCACGCACGCACACACACACACACAAAACACTTAATATAAAATTAAGCTGGAAAGTGAAATCAACAAACATTTAAAAACAGGGAAAGTCATTACCAATATCCACCACTAGAGGGCGACAAAGTCTGTATTTTCTGAAAACAGCCTCTCGGTGAAAACTCAGTTGTTGCTGCAGAAGCATTTTATTTTTTTGTTTATTTATTAATTAATTTGTTTCTTTGTTTGACAGCTACAATCCAAATTAACATTGTTCCATAAAATACAGTGTGTGTATTGTGCTTAAGCTAATTTGCAGGCCCAGTCCAAACTAAATATTTTTTTACGTCCGTATATCAATCAATATCAAAACTTGAGAAATGTTCACAGGTCTGGTGCTGTTGAAGCCACTCCACTGTTTTCCTGTTTTGTAATAAACTGGCAACATGTTTCTTGGGCAAGACTTTTTGCACACTTAAAAATAAGCATTATTACAAAAAAATATTACTTTTCAATGAAATGCTGTCTTATTACTTACCTTCAAGGCCTGTTTAAATGACCACATTATAGATTTTACTGCTGATTGAGAAACTTGAGGCCAGACAGTCAGACAGTATGACTTATGTGAAAAAAACATGACATGCACAAATGTTTGAGCAGCCATGAGTAGCAAAGTCTCATCAATGAACCAGAGTTGGGTTAGATAGCTTTATATTTTAATTTGGGATCCAGTGTCACTCTTTTAAAATAGAAAAAAAAATTAGTTTGTGTTACAAAAGCATAACAAAACTGTTTTCTGGCTTCTGTG
Source organism: Crenuchus spilurus (assembly GCA_036984385.1). NCBI lineage: Eukaryota > Metazoa > Chordata > Actinopteri > Characiformes > Crenuchidae > Crenuchus > Crenuchus spilurus. The sequence continues at coordinate 19,864 of BRDA01075981.1, read as the reverse complement.
ACATCACAAAAACTTTCTAAATACGAGTGTCCAAGGAGTGAACAATATGTTTTAACAATGTTTTCATAACACTTGTTTATTTACAGAAGGAGAGAATATTTGGTTTTCCATGAACCTTTAAGAAAATGTACCATTAGATGGCAATAAAGTCTATTTTCTCTGCAAATGAAGCTCAGTTTGAGGCATTTAGCAGATTCTCTTAGGTGAGGTGCATTGTGGTTATTGATGAATGACGGTTCTTGATGCAGTGCTGTCTGAGGGATCAGAAATCACAAGTTCTCTGCTTAGGCTTGTGCCCTTGCCCTTTACACACTGAAATTCCTCCAGATTCCTTGAGTCATTTAAGGATATTATGCCCTGTAGAGGGAGAAAAAAATGGCCAACGCAGCATTCAGCTACAGACGTTTTTGATATTGTTTAAAGCTCAGAGTAAGTCATACTATGTCCTAAACCTGAAAACTATTCTGCTGTCTAAAGAAGAATGAAGTGGACTCATGTCTTGGCGTATGGTTTATATCTCTGGTGAGTGGAAAAATGTGTATATATGATTTCTGAAGCCAGAAGATGAGTTATGAAGCCAGTTTTTGACTTAAAAAAGCCATTTTCCCTCAGACAGAGCAGCCAAATATATCAACAACCTCAAAATGTTTGTGTTTACATCAGACTGTGGATAAATATGCAGAGTGCCAGAATGATATTCCACTGGCTCTGTCACACGGCTCACATAAATGTCTTTGTCTTGGCTGCCAACTTTGTGACACAGGCATTATCATCATCTTTATTTTCACTGGCTGGATTCCATTTTCAAAGATTTGGCAACCACAGAACCTGCTAATGAAGCAAGCATGAATGCACAAAGCATGTGGAATATCACACTATTACACTATTACAATAACACACTGTTACACTATTACAATACTACACTATTACACTATTACAATACTACAATAACACACTGTTACACTATTACACTATTACAATACTACAATAACACACTGTTACACTATTACACTATTACAATACTACAATAACACACTGTTACACTATTACAATACTACAATAACACACTATTACACTATTACAATACTACACTATTACAATACTACAATAACACACTGTTACACTATTACAATAATACAATAACACACTGTTACACTATTACACTATTACAATACTACAATAACACACTGTTACACTATTACACTATTACAATACTACAGTAACACACTGTTACACTATTACAATACTACAATAACACACTGTTACACTATTGCAATACTACACTATTACAATGCTACAATAACACACTGTTACACTATTACACTATTACAATACTACAATAACACACTATTACACTATTACAATACCACACTATTACACTATTACAATACTACACTATTACAATACTACAATAACACACTGTTACACTATTACATTATTACAATAATACAATAACACACTGTTACACTATTACACTATTACAATACTACAATAACACACTGTTACACTATTACACTATTACAATACTACAGTAACACACTGTTACACTATTACAATACTACACTATTACACTATTACAATACTACAATAACACACTGTTACACTATTACAATACTACAATAACACACTGTTACACTATTACAATACTACAATAACACACTGTTACACTTGCAATACTACACTATTACAATGCTACAATAACACACTGTTACACTATTACACTATTACAATACTACAATAACACACTATTACACTATTACAATACTACAATAACACACTGTTACACTATTACAATACTACAATAACACACTGTTACACTTTTACAATACTACAATAACACACTGTTGCACTATTACACTATTACAATACTAAAATAACAGACTATTACACTATTACAATACTACACTATTACAATAACACACTGTTACACTATTACACTATTACAATAACACACTGTTACACTATTACAATACTACAATAACACACTGTTACACTATTACACTATTACAATACTACACTATTACAGTGCTACACTATTACACTATTACAATACTACAATTGCACACTATTACACTATTACAATACTACACTATTACAATATTACAATAACACACTGTTACACTATTGCAATACTACAATAACACACTGTTACACTATTACAATACTACAATAACACACTGTTACACTATTACAATTCTACTCTATTACAGTGCTACACTGATAAAGTGAACAGGAGGTTTATTTTTTCCAAATGCAGTATTTGACAGATGTCTGTCTCTGAATGCTGAGCTGGAGATTTGGGGTGATGCTTATGGTGCTTCAGCCATTAGAAATACAGACGCGAGTGTGAAGGAAGTCTGGAAATGGTGTGTTTGCTGGTACTTTGCCAAGGACAAACTCCTAAATCTCTGACATCCTTATGTCACGTTATTTGGTGACAGGCAATCTCCTTTAGCTCCTATTTTGCATTACTCCTGCAATCCATTACCAACAAGGACATGCAGTAAACTACACACACAAACACACTGGTACTTATCATATATCATCATTCTGCTCATATGTAATCACCTACGATGTGTTATGTAACCTGCAGTTCTGCATATTTATATCATTTGTATCTTAAAAGAGGAGAATTTTAATAACTTACTATAGACTTACAGCAGGCTGCGGTGCTACCATAGTTATTTATTTTATTAAGTGACTCCTGGTGACCATGTGGATGGTGTTTCTTCAGAAATTCTTCTTCTGTTTGTGTCTTCAGGCTCCATGTTGGGTCTGATTGTATCCATCCGTCTTGTTGTTGGTCCTCTTTAGTGGTCGATATCATGTTGCATCTGATAATATCAAATATAAAAAATAAAATTTTACTGAGAGTAAAGGATGGTTTTATGTCATTCTCTGCTGTAAAGTGGTGAAGTTGACACTAGTAAGAGCTCTAACAGAGTTTATACATTGGCTGCCTGCAGATGTGCCTGTAAATGAGCCATTAATTGTTTACCGGCCTCATTTCCTTTTAAGCATCTTCAGGCCTTCCTGATGTTCCTCTATGAGTGATCTTCCTTCAGTCCTGCTTCTCTCATGACAACAGGTTGAACAGATTTAGCAGATAAGACAGCAGAACTTATAAGAGATAAGAGACCTTCAGTTTGGTTATCTGGGCTTCTAGTGAAAGCTTTGATTTGATCCAAGGTTTTCTCAAAAGTCCAACACCAAAGTTCAAAGGCATCAGTATTCTTCCTGTCCTGCTTTTTTATTATCCATCTTTCACATCCATATAAAACCACAGAGAAGACCACACTATTGTATTTTTAAAAATAATCATTTTGCCCACGATTATCTCCCCAATGTATTTGGCCAGTTAACCCCGCCCCTTTTATCAGATATAACTATAACTATCACTTGCAATGTCTCTGACTCTCCAGGCAGCTAGCACACTCGGAGGAAAGTGCAGATTCCCAGTTAAGCGCAGATTCCCAGTTATGATGGATCACCCGGCAAATGCCCGAGTCAGACATTGTTTATGGAGAGTGCCCCATCTTGCCAACCCAAAGCGAGAGCACGGCCAATTTTGCTCTCTCGAGGCCCCAGCTGTGAATGGCAAGCAGCAAGATCGGGATTCAAACTCATGATCCTCGGATCATAGTGGCAGCGCCTTTTTGTATTTGAACTAATATTTTGTATTGGAATGATTGTACATAGTCTTTGAGTCCAAAAGGACATATTGGGGTACAGAGTGAAGGGTGGTAGCATTTCTGAAACTGCTAACTTTTTGGGATGTTCTAGAGTTGCTGTAGTGAAGGTGTACTGAGAATGCACGTATAGTACATTGAGTGACTCCCAATGGCATAACAGTAGTGTCTCATGGAACATTGATGCCAGATGGGACAAATGACTCCGACGAGTGGTTCAGAGCATTCAACATACCAGAGTAGGACGTCTATGATGAAGACAGGAAAGTGTCAGGGATCACCACCGAACACTCCGTGCCAAGTGTGGTTATTCCTATTATTAGATGGTGGCCATATTCTGATATGACTCTGTATTAGTTGTATACTAACACTATTGCATTACTGTAGATATCATTGTAGTACTATGGTACCACCATCATGGTAGTGTAAAAAAAATGGTTCTACCATGACGGTATTACCATGGACCCAACCAGCTCTGATGGAAGCAAAACAGACAACTGGTATGACCTGATCAGATTTTGGATTTGCGTCTGTGGTGACCCACATAATGAAGTGTTTGTTAGTGATACCGTTAAAGCTCTTTATGACACTTCTGTTGATGTTTTTTGCTGTAATTGTGGAAAATTCCTGAGTTTATTTAGCATTTCCAGCTTTTTTTTGTCTGAACTGATGATCCCATGAACTGGTTTTGTGGAAACTTGGCCTGTCATTCACACATTGGGTCGTTTCTTTCACTTTGACTTGACAGCTTTTATTCCTCCCATCTGTCTTCCCCTCAAATCTCTGTCTCCTGATGTTCGTCTGAGCTTTGACAGCACTGTGGTCCTTTTGTAATGGAGTGAATGCAGTTTAAAGACCTCAGAAAAGATAAATGGGCAGCTGTGTCTGAAAGGGATGGTTCACCCAAAAAAATAATATGTGCATACTTATAGTCTTATAGTACTGATGTCTGAGCTGATGAACATTTGGAGAAATTTGGGATTTGCCCTTTTAAAAGAATATTGTGGTAGTACTAGTGTCCAAAATAACCTGTACCTGTGCACCAACGCCCAATGGTAAAAATTTACCAATGTCCCAATGGTAAAATTGTACCAGTGTACCAATGTTCCAATGGTAAAAATTGTACCAGTGTACCAATGTTCCAATGATAAAAATGTACCAATGTTCCAATGGTAAAAATTTACCAATGTCCCAAAGGTAGAAATTGTACCAGTGTACCAATGTTCCAATGGTAAAAATTGTACCAGTGTACCAATGTTCCAATGGTAAAAATATACCAATATCCCAATGGTAAAAATGTACCAGTGTCCAAATGATAAAAATTGTACCAATGTTCCAATGTCCCAGAGGAAAAAAAATAATGAATTTGGATTTTGGACACTACTATGATAGTAGTCCCATGATCTTTTTTTTTTTTTTATTCATGAACAATATTGATCTGTTTTGTCAACAGGAGCTGGTCAAACACACTCACGATTCTTTTGAGAAGAACAACTTACGACTGGCCTTGGATGCCATGAGAGTGAGTATGATGCTCAACTGCATCTTTTATTACAAATAAAGACACATTCACTTTTTGAATTATTTGATTTAAATCACAGGGCTAAGCATCTACAGTGCACTTAAGCATGATATGTTTCTATTTATTTGCACATTTGAAAAAATTAACATGTACAATATTTAATTTGCCATTCACTTTTAATACAGCTGTGTTTTTTTGTTTGTGGTGAACAGGATTTAGCTCAGTATGTTAATGAGGTGAAGCGGGATAATGAAACTCTACGCGAGATTGATCAATATCAGAAATCAATTGAGAATCTGGTGAGTTGATTTTTATTCTGAAAAAATATATAAATATATCAATCCAGTACCAGTCAAATGTTTGTACACCTTCTCATTCAATGTTTTTATTTATTTATTTGTTCCTACATTGTAAATTAACACTGAAGTCATCCAGACTATGAAGGAACACATAATGAATCATGTAGTAAACTTAAAAGTGTTAAACAAACCAAAACATGTTTTAGATTCTTCAAAGTAGACACACAACTGATGTCTCAAACACATTAAGAGGCAAAAAGTGCAAGTCATGAACTCTTGACGAGACACAGCTGTTAACTGAAAGCCATTCCAGGTGACTACCTCATAAAGCTGACTGAGAAAATGCCAAGAAAGCTGCATCTAAGCAAGAGGTGCCTACTGTGAAGAATGTCAAATATAAACATATTCTGGTTTGTTTATCATAATGTATTCCTTCATAGTTTAGATGGCTTTAGTATTAATTTTTAAATAATCAAAAACACCAAATCCCCAGAAGGTGTGTCCATACCTTTGACTGAAACTGTAGTTGCTTTAAAATAAGCCAATGTACTGTTTTTAATTATTGTTTTTATATGAATATTATATCATTATAATCCTTATAATCATTATTCTCAGCAACACATTGAGTACTATAGCAACCACCTAGCAACACCATAGCAACTACCTTGTGTATCATAGAAACCAGCCAGCAATACTTAACAACTTCTGAGAAAGAACCAAACAACCCTAGCAACTTAGCAACCATCAGCAAGCAACCAAAGTGTAATTTTAACTAATATGTACTTTTTAAAATGTCAACATCCTTTTAAACTGTATTTATAGTAGTTTAAACATAACATTTACAAATATAAAAAATATATATATAGTAATATATAAGGGTGGCACGGTGGCTTAGTGGTTAGCATGTTCGCCTCTCAGCGCTGAGGTCTTGGGTTCGAGTCTGCATCTGAGTGGAGTTTCCATGTTCTCCCCGTGTCAGCGTCGGTTTCCTCCGGGGACTCCGGTTTCCTCCCACAATCCAAAAACATGGAGATCAGGTGGATTGGATACTCTAAAAATTACCCTGGTGTGTATGAATGAATGAATGTATGTATGTACGTATGTATGTATGTTTGCCCAGATATGGTTGGCACTCTGTCCTGGGTGATCCCCCTAGTGCTCGATGCAGTCCTCCAGGTGGACGGTCACTTCTGGTTGAGAGTACACTGTGCGCGACTGGCTGCCGCTTCTCACCGGAGTGTGTGTGTGTGGGGTGTGTTGATTGTGAAGCGTCCTTGGGTGTCTAGAAAGGCGCTATACAAGTGTAATGTGTATATAATACGATAATACTGTATATAATACAGTAATATTCAGGAATAAGTTCAGTTTAGCTCCACTGGTCATATAGATGCACTTTGTAGTTCTACAATGGTGGATCATTCTCAGATGAGTGATACTGATGTGGTGGTGGTGTGTTAGTGTGTGTTGCGCTGGTATGAGTGGATCAGAGACAAACATCAGTAAAGGATTGAAAGCACAAATCAATTCTTAGTGTGACTGAAGACATGACACATGTTTTGTTTGAAGCAGAATCTTTAATTAGCAGCTCAAAATAGTCAGCTTGGGTAGAAAGAAGAGGATTTCAGCTTCCATATGACTCCTCCAGAAGTCATGAATCTCTGAATGTGAGGGAGGAGATGCTGGACCTGTATTTAAGATGTTAGCTAAATGTTTCTCAGAGTAGTGTGTGTGTGTGTGTGTGTGTGTGTGTGTGTGTGTGTGTGTGTGTGTGTGTGTGTGTGTGTGTGTGTGATACAGAATCAGTCTCTGCTGATGTACGGACGACCGAAAGGTGATGGAGAAGTTCGACTGGTCTCAAAAGTGGACAAACGCAGGCAGGACAGGTAAAGAGAAATATTAACTAACCAAATAAATCAATCAATAAATTAGACTTAAAATATGCAGATCTTTTACAAATGATTTACTCACATTTATTTTCATCTTGTAAATGAGCCATTATCACCAATACTTATTATTATTATTAATTATATAATAATAATAATAATAATAATAATAATAATAATAATAATAATAATAATAAAAGAAAAAGATTTCTTGTTTCTTTCAAGTTATTGAATATATTAAAATGCATTGTTTACAATTGTTTGTACATATGTTATATATGAATACTTATATAATAATTATGAATGATTACAGGTGCTCAAACAACAACAACAATAATAATAATAATAATAATAATAATAATAATAACAATAATAATAAAAGAAATAGATTTTTTGTTTCTTTCAAGTTAGTGAATATATTAAAATGCATTGTTTACAATTGTTTGTACATATGTTATATATTAATACTTATGAATACTTATATAATTATGAATGATTACAGGTGATCAAACAACAACAACAACAATAATAATAATAATAATAATAATAATAATAATAATAATAATAATAAAAATAAGCCTCCATGAGCAAGGCACAGTAATTAAATATATGCATATTAAAGGATAATACCATTGTTTATTTGACTTTATTTACAGGCATATATTTCTCTTTGACGTGGCTGTAATTGTGTGTAAGCGGCGAGGAGACAATTATGAGATGAAGGACGTTATTGACCTGAACCAATACAAAATCACCAACAATCCCACCACTGATAAAGACTGCAGAAAGGTCAGTAGGTCACGATGTTAGTCCAGCTTAATGAAATGCACTTTGTTCAAGTGCAGTTACATATTTCCACCAGAGAGGGCTCTAAATCCGCAAACTTCAAAGTGCAGCTTTAAAATGCTTTTGAGGACTGTCAACACTCACTCAGAGCCCCATTATCCATTGGTTTGATTAGCTTGGGGTCCCCGTTTTCCATAGGCCCCCATTAGTCAGGGCTTCCATTACCACTAAGCCCATAACATTCATATTGGATACACTGTAGTATTGATATGAAGTTATTGGCTATCGTACAGTTCAGTTGACATCAGCTTTTTTGGGGTAAACTTTGTCCCAGTTATTATTCATCCGCCCTGTTTTTGTCGCCGTGGCCACGTGAGTCGCTGCTAATTTGACGAAAACAAAGCATCCACCCCCACAGTCATTGTTCATTCTGGCTTTGTTTCTCATTGCTTCTCGTTGATAATGCTCAAAACAAAGTAAAACACGCCACATTAAAGCAACGGTGCACAGCGCTACCACCTGAAACTGAGTGTGAAAATAAAAGCTGCTGGCTGGACAGCCCCGGCACTCTCTAAAACAGAGCGTAAACCTGTAACAGTGATGTTAAATGATCATTTATCCATTTCATTAGTCTTTTGTATTTATTTCTCATTGTGTTCTGTATGTAAAACTACCGTTATTCTATATAAAACCTATTTTTTGTTAATATTTTGGACTGTCTGGAACAGATTAATTGGATTTACATTATTTCTTATGGGAAATATTGCTTCAGTTATCATCGATTGTTTCTGTTTTCATCAGGCACTTTAGAACGGATTAATGATGACACTGACACTCCATCCGACACTCCTCCTGGCACTGATTGGTTGTTTTAATTTAGTCATGGTGGATTTAGGAGCAGTAGGTGGTGCCAAAGAGCCTAATTTCTTAACAGATTTTATGTACTACTGTCAGGACATAGTGACAGTTTTAGCAAATATGGTACAGTTTAAACTAATAATACATCCAAAACTGAGTCTTCTAACTAGACTGGAATGTCTCCTGAGCCACATTTGAGCAATAGAACTTGTAGTGTGACAGCAGCTTTATGAAAGCAGTCTTTGGTCTGTAGTTGCAGGGCAGCACTGCATTTCTGATAAAGTGGCCATAGTGTCTGTATTTACTACAGGAGCATGACGCCTGTGTGTGTGTGTGTGTGTGTGTGTGAGCTGGTTCTGATCCCACTCTGCTACAGACAGATGGTGTTGTGTTGATTAGTGCTGATGGATGGTGACAGATACAGCAGCCCAGTGTGTTATCGTGTGCTAAACTAGCCGAGCTGGCAGAGGCACAGAGTCACAGAGTCACATGTGAGACTGGACTGAGAAGCACAAATCTCTGTTCATTTCTGTGCTCTGAGACTGTTGCAGTCTTTCTGACCCCATTTACACCCGCGCGTTTCAGGAGACTAGCATGGGGATTACATTCTGATAAGAATCGCATGTGTTTACACTGAGCAGTTTGTTCTGCACAGCACTGCTGGTCCAAATAAGCACTCAGTCCAGAATCAGCTGTGTTCTCCAAGATTAGCCTCCTCACAGTCACAGATCAGGGATGCTGTGACGTCTTTTGTTGAGGCGTTTGGTCATATTGGGTGGGTTTTGGTTATATTGGAGGGGGTTGGGGGGTTAGTTGTTCTGGGTTGAGTTTTGGCTGTATTAGTTGGCATTATGGCTGCATTGGTGGGGTTTTCATTGTATTGGGTGGCATTATGGCTGCATTGTTGTGGTTGTGGTTGTATTGGATGGAGTTTGGTCTGTTTGGGTGTCATTATGGATGTATTGGTTGCAATTAGGTTGCACTGGGTAGAGTTTTGGTTGTATTGGGTGGAATTTTGGTTGTACTAGGTGGCGTTATGGCTGCATCGGTGGGGTTCTGGGTGTATTGGGTGGAGTTTTTGCTCTATTGGGTGGTGTTTTGGTTGTACTAGGTGGCGTTATGGCTGTATCGGTGGGGTTCTGGGTATATTGGGTTTTGTCTCTTTTGGGTGTCATTATGGATGTATTGGTGGCATTTAGGTTGTACTGGGTAGAGTTTTGGTTGTAATGGGTGGCATTATGGCTGCACTATAGTTTTGGTTTGGTAGAGTTTGGGTTGTACTGGGTGGACATTTGGCTGCATTGTTGGGGTTGTGGTTGTATTGGATGGAATTTTGTCTGTTTTGGGTGTCATTATGGATGTATTGGTGGCAATTGGGTTGTACTGGGAAGAGTTTGGGTTGTACTGGGTGGAATTTTGGTTGTACTAGGTGCCGTTATGGCTGCATCGGTGGGGTTCTGGGTATATTGGGAGGAGTTTTGGCTCTATTGGGTGGTGTTTTGGTTGTACTAGGTGCTGTTATGGCTGCATCGGTGGGGTTCTGGATATATTTGGTGGTGTTTTGGCTCTATTGGGTGGTGTTTTGGTTGTACTCGATGGTGTTACAGCTGCATCGGTGGGGTTCTGGGTATATTGCGTAGTGTTTTGGTTGTATCGGGTGGTATTTTGGTTGTACTATGTAGAGTTTTGGTAGTGTTGGGTTTACTGGGAAAAGACCTGATGGATTTTTCAGTTTGTCCACTTTATAAGAATTATAATTCTCCTTGTAATTACTCAGTAGCTGTTTTATCAGCAACAGCTTCAATGTAGGATGACTTTGTAGGTTTGTCATCTGTAGATTATCTATTACTGCAGTTTGAGACTCTTCTTCACTGAAAATAGACCTTCTGAGGACCACAAGGAAAGCAGTCAGAGTGCTTGCTGCTGTTTGTATTACATTCATATCTTTAATTATTGTGTTACATATTGTACAAAATATTATGCCATGTTCCTGGCACTGGGTTAAACAAAAAACTGATTTCTTCTTCTTCTTCTTCTTCTTCTTCTTCTTCTTCTTCTTCTTCTTCTTCTTCTTCTTCTTTTTCAGTGGTGCTACGGTTTCAACCTGACCCACCAGCGCGAGACGAGCTGCTTTGAGTTTTTCTTCAAAACCAAAGAGCTGAAAAAGAAATGGCTGGACCAGTTCCAGATGGCCTTGTGAGAGATATATTTATTTTATACATGTACATACACTTTACACTAGATGCTGATGCTAGCTGGCTCATGTGTGGCTCCATAGCAACTCATTATACTTCTCACTGCTTTTGTATGGAGACTATACACTCACTGGACTCTTGTCCTGCTCTTCGGTGGTGATGACCCCCACATGACCACCACAGAGCAGGTATTATTTGGGTGGTGGATCATTCCCAATGCTGCCGTGACACTGACGTGGTGGTGGTGTGTTAGTGTGTGTTGAGTGGACACAGCTGATGTTTTTAAACACCTCAGTGTCACTGATGGAGCGATAATAGTCCACCAACCAGCCAACAGCGTCCTTTGAGCACCAATGATGGACTAGAGGACCAACACAAACTGTGCTGAGCTGCTGTCTCTGACATTACATCTACAAGGTTTATCAACAAGGTAGGTGTGTCTAATAGAGTGGACACAGTGTTTAACATCTCCAGCAGCTCTGCTCACTCAACACGCACTAACACACCACCACCACATCAGTGTCACAGTGTCTGTAAAGTGCTGAGAATGACTTATGTCTGAATTTGCTCATTAGAAGGTGTGTCTAATTACTTTTGGACAGATTGTGTACTCTGTGTACAAATACATGGTGTCCATTCTACTGTATCTCTCAGAAATACCAGCTCATCTGTTGCATACGAGCATCAGACGCCCGGCATGCCGGGACGGATTGTTTGTTTGTATTGCAGTTTCTGATATACTGTATGAGGCGTGAAGTGTGATTAAGAGTAATTGTGCAGTAATGTTGAAGGTTCGGAGCGTTCAGAAAGTCAGCGGGGGAGCTAAATGTGCTGCATCTCCGAGCCTCAGCAGGGTAACGTTGTTGATCAGAGGCGTGTTGGAGGTGTAATGGTGCTGGAATTGAAAAGCGGGGCAGAATGAGAGCTGATGTGTAAACATGGCGGGTTAAAGAGGAGCTGCCACGCTGAGGGGCCGTAATGATGTTTCCTTCAGTGCTCTCAGCTTTATGACACCTTCATTGTGTGTGTGTGTGTGTGTGTGTGTTGTTCTGCAGGGTGCATTCAGACAACAAATTACACCACACATTCTCCTGACACAGAAATCAATCTCAGAGTCATTCAGATAAAGAGCTCTCCCACTGCTCCACTTTTTGTCTTCTGGAAACTTTCACGCAGGAACTATCAGGAATGTCATCTACTTTAAACTACGAGTGTGCTAGTCCATGTTGTTTGACAGATACAGAGTCCAGTCTGAGATTTTTATTCTCATAGACAACTAGATTAGTGTGATTTCTTGAAGAAAATGTTGCCATGTGGTCACTACACAGTAAATCTGCCAGTGTTAAATCAACACTAACAGAGTTAAATTAACACTGTGAGTGTTAAATTTTGACACCCTCAGAGTTAATTTAAATCTAATAGTGTTGATTTAACACTGGCAGATTTACTGTGTAGGATCTTCTAAGTTGTTGTTATGGAGTGCCTAGATAGTTGCTGTTGTGACCCAGGTGGTTGCTGGGGTCTTGCCAAGTGGTTGCTAGGAAATTCTAGACTGTTGCTATGGTGTTCCATGTGGTTGCTGGGGTGTTGCCAAGTGGTTTCTAGGGTCTTCTTCGTAGCTGCTAAGCTGTAGCTAGGCTGTTGCTTTGGTGTTCCAAGTGGTTGCTAGGGTGTTGGCAGGTGGATGCTCAGATTTCCTAAGTGACTGCTAAGATGTACCTATATGGTTGCTATGGTTTCCCAAGTGTTTACTATGTGGTTACTAGGATATCCTAAGTGACTTCTAAGGTGTACCTATATGGTTGCTATGGTTTCCCAAGTGTTTACTATGTGGTTACTAGGATATCTAGTGACTGCTAAGGTGAATCTAGACAGTGGCTGTGGTGTCTCAGGTGGTTGCTGGGGTGTTGCTAGGTAGTTGCTAGGGTCTCCTAAATGGCTGCTAAGCTGTACCGAGGCAGTTGATGTGGAGTTCCAAGTGGTTTTTACGGTGCTGCCAGGTGCTTGCTTGGGTCTGTGGCTGCTTAGGTGTATCTAGATGGTTGCTATTGTGTTCTAGGTGGTTGCTGGTGTGTTGCCAGGTGGAAACAAGAGTCTTCTAAGTGGCTTGAAATTTCACTTCTCATAAAAAGGGCAAACGATGACACTCGTTAGGCTACCTATTTTGATAAAGCTAGAGGAGTTCAGACAGCCACACACAGTAAATCTGCCATTGTTAAATCAACATTATTAGAGTTAAATTAACACCGAGGGTGTCAAAATGTAACACTGTCAGTGTTAAGTTAACTCTAATAGTGTTGATTTAACGCTGGCAGATTTACTGTGTGTGTGTGTGTGTGGGGGGGGGTAATTTATACATTTATGAATTATACTAATTATAATATTACAGAGCTGAAGTGTTGTGCTATTATTGGTAAGGAAGGCAGTGTTGAATAAATGTGTAATGACACACCGTGATTCAAAACTGTGACCATTTGCATCGTATTGACAAACCGTATCACGTGCATTCTATTCTTTTTACCATCTAATGCAATTACATTGTTCCACTGCTGCCATCTGTTTAACCAACAGCAGAACAGATATAGTCCCATTTCCATACAGCCACACTCTTTATCCTCCGTAGTAGCCTCACAGCTTCTGTATTCACAATGGGAAATTCATTCTTTTAGTTTATTTTTTTTATGTTTCTAATTTAAAACAAAATGATGGAAAATGCATTCCTCTCCAGGTCCAACATAAGGCCTGAAAACGCCACCTACAACTCTCACTTGTTCCGGATGCACACCTTCGAGCGAGTCACCACCTGTAGCTCCTGTCACATGCTGCTCAGGTGAGGAAGTTTGTCCAGGTGAGAGAGCCTCGAGTCAAAAGAGCTGTTAAATCAGAGGTTCACTCTTTATTTACTGACACAGGTCATAAGCAAAGGCTTTAGTGTTAAACATATGTCTGTAATAGTAAATTATAGCCATTGATGTACTCATTGTGTTATTGGCCACTCAATGGCCACTTTATTAGGAACCCCACCCTGGGCATTTTCTCACTGACCACTTTAAGAACTCTACATATCTATACATCGACAGCTCTACAGTGGACAGTGGATAAAGTGCACAGTGGGTGAAGCTATAAGAGGGGGTTTTCTGATGAATTGGCCAGGTAGTTATTCTGCTGTTCTGTAATCATGTGATGTGTGTGTGTGTGTGTGTGTGTGTGTACGTGTGTGTTTTGCATTGTCCACTCAGAGGGATCTTTAATCAGGGATACCTGTGTCCTAAGTGTGGAGCTGGAGCTCATAAGGAGTGTCTGGGCAGACTAGGAATTTGTGAACGGGCAGGTGAGATTATCTTATTTATGTTCATATTAATATTTACATTTTTGTAAGCATATTTTGTAAGGATGGGAATTTTCATTGATTTATCACTTTAAGGTGAAATATGGTTCTGATTGGGGAATTGACTGGTGTTTGTAGCTTCTGCTTTTGTCAAGTTTCTTATCAAACTCAACTTTTGTTTCGTTTTCTGTCATTTTAGATCATCTGACGCCTAAACCTAAGGTAAGACTTTAAACATCTGAGCTCAGTTCAGTCAGGAATTAATTTAGAATGAGTACCACATGTTCTTAAATCATATATTTAAATAATAGATAACAGCATGATTCACATTATACAGATGTCGTACTTTGGTTATACCAATGGCCAGTTTTTCCAGCACAGTAGTAACATATTAAGTGCTAAACAATTTTTACAGTAACTATCCATGATCCACAACACAACACTGCTCCCTATTAGGTTAAAGTTGTTTTTTTTTGTACATTTTCTCTGTTCCCACAGAAAGAGATAACGCAGAGAAAACGGTACGACCCAGGTCAGTATGTATACCATCAACTAACACCAATAATATTCCAACTCCCACCAAACATCGACCAACTTTCACCAAATATCTACCAACTCCCACCAAACTTCCACCAACTTCCACCAAACTTCCACCAACTTCCACCAAACTTCCACCAACTCCCACCAAACTTCCACCAACTTCCACCAAACTTCCACCAACTCCCACCAAACTTCCACCAACTTCCAACAAACTTCCACCAACTCCCACCAAACATCAACCAACTTTCACCAAATATCAACCAGCTTTCACCAAATATCTACCAACTCCCACCAAACTTCCACCAACTTCCACCAAATTTCCACCAACTTCCACCAAACATCGACCAACTTTCACCAAATATCTACCAACTTCCACCAAACATCAACCAGCTTTCACCAAATATCTACCAACTCCCACCTAATGTCCACCAACTCCCATCAAACTTCCACCAACTTCCACCAAACTTCTACCAACTCCCACCAAACATCGACCAACTTTCACCAAATATCTACCAACTCCCACCTAACGTCCACCAACTCCCACCTAACGTCCACCAACTCCCACCTAATATCCACCAACTCCCAACAACTTCCACCTAACGTCCACCAACTCCCACCAAACTTCCTCCATCTCCCACCTATTGTCCTCCAACTCCCACCAAGCATCGACTAACTCCCTCCAAACATCCACCAACACCCACAAAACATCCACCATCTCCTGCCAAACTTCTATCAACTCCTACCATACATCTACCAACCACCACCAGACTTCCACCAACTACCACCAAACATCTACTGACTCCCACCAAACTTCCACCAAACTCTCACCAAAATTCATCAAATCCAGCCAAAACCTCTCATCAAACCCCAATAAATCCCACTAGCTCTTATCAAACATTTCACATTAACATTTCATCTTTCATTTCCTTTGTTTTTTTATGTATGTTGTGTCACAGGTTTGCCTAAAATGTTGGTTGTCAGAGACTATCTGGGGGTCCCTAGTCCTCCTGGTGGTCAGCCACTGGCGGTGCAGGTTGGTGATGTCATCGAGGTCATCAGTGCTGACCTGCACAGCAGCTGGTGGCAGGTGAGTCTCATGTCATTCAGTTAGTACTGGTTTATTTTAATGCTTTAGGGAAATGTGAGCTTTTTTCCCCTTACAAAACATAATTTAGTTGATTTTAAATTCATCCGTCTGTCTGTCTATTAATCTATTCCCACAAATATTCATCCAGGTCTCATCTTCTTCTGTAATTTAGTTTATGCCTCCTCTGTTTATAATAGTAGTAAAGTCTGATGTGAAGCTCTGATCAGTCTGAACAGCTCAGCTGGGAATTCACACAGAGTTCCTCAGGATTTATACACACACACTTCTGCCTGATAGACCATAAAAAACACCTGCCAGGGTTCAGTATGAGCCAACAGCCTGTGACCTGTGAGTGTGCGTGTGTGTGTGTGTGTGCGTGTGTGTGTGTGTGTGCGCGCATGATTGTGTATGTGTGAGCGGGTGTGTGTGAGAATGTGTGTATGCGAGAATATGTGTGTGTGTGAGAGAGAGATAGTCTGTGTGGGTGAGCGTGTGTGTGCGGGTATGTGTGTGAAAATGTGTGTGTGTGTGTGTGTGTGTGTGTACACTGGCTGGTTTATTTCAGTGTAAAACGACACTTAACTGTTAATAAGGCCAGTTAATCTTGAGGTTCTTCGGGCACTGAGGGAGAGAAAATGTAAAGAAAATGTAAATAAATCTAAAACAGAGCATTCAGCTGTTACTCATACACAATTATGTCTGTCCCCAAACCACAACAGTACAGTCAATCACTCTGATTTTATTTCATCTTTTTGGGCTGCCAACTGTTTACTCTGTCAGGGTAATAAGTTTAATCTTTATCACACGCCTATTTGGGGCAGCTTAACAAATATAAAGGGCTTTCCACAGCCGCCATGAAAATGTTATTAGGCTAAATAAATCACAGATATGCTTTAGGATCGGCTTTCCAATCTAATATCTAATCTGCGCCAGGGGCGGTGCTTTTTTCTCTCAAAATACATTTTACACTTTAATAAAAGAGGCGTTAAAAGAAGGACAAAAATGCTTTCATCATCACACAAACTATATAAACTAAACCTTATGTCTCAGTGAAGAGTGGTTTATAGGGACATGTAGTGTTATATATGACTGTATATAATTAGTTTTATACAATTTTATATATATATATATATATATATATATATATATATGCTGTGTAGAATACAGTTATTGTATATATTCATATGTAAAGTTACATAGATTTATAATTATATATTATCATATTAGAAAATAATTCAGTTTTATTATCCACAACCATGCTTGCAGTAACAATTAATGTGTGTTAATGATTATTATTAAAATTATTATCATCACATTATTTTATTTTATTTCCATTGTGTACAGTAAATCAATTGCAACTGTGCAGTAAAATGTGCAGAAAATATTTTCACAAGTTATTATTTAATTATATACCTATGACACTATACATAACTCTATAATTAGATAATTATGTAGTTATAACATTATACACAACTCTTTAATTATATAATTATATAGCTATAACACTATATAATTATATACTGTATAATTCCACAACTATAATTATATAATTATATAACTATATATAACTCTGTAGCTAGATAATTATATAGCTATAAAATTATGTAACTATGTATAACTGTATAACTAGATAATTATATAACTAGAACACTACACACCTACATATAACTATAACAATATATAACTATATATAACTCTATAACTAGATGATTATATAATTTAACATTATGTAACTATAAATAACTCTAGCTATATACTAATATAACTATAACATTATGTAACTATATATATATATATATATATATATATATATATATATATAGTTATATATATATATATATATATAGTTATATATATAGTTAAATAATTATATAACTATAACATTATGTAACTATGCATAACTTTATAGTTAGATTATTATATAACTATAATTCTTTATAACTATAAACTGTATAACTCTATGACTAGATAAAATAAATATAACACTATATAACTATATGCTGTATAACTATAATTGGATAATTATAGAACTTCACTATAACTTAACGTGTAAGAGAGAACTTATTTCTTACTGAGGTCATTTTCTCAGGAGAAACATCTGAGCAGCAGATCTGAGACTTCAGCTATAGTCTCACTTGTGTCTCTGTCTGGTCTCATTGTTGACTAAGAAAAGATGCTGTGACATTGAGATCTTCTTTTGGAAGAACGAAATGCTGCAGTTTATTAACCACAGCGTTAAACAATGTTAAAGTTCCAGTGTGGTGTTGTAATTCATGCTAATGCTAATGCTAATGACTATACAGTGTTAAAGGCAGCTGTGTGTATTCTGGATTTGAGCTGTAATTAACTAAGGCTGTAAAAGTGGCATGCAGCTTGTTTGGAAGCTAATTGTCTTGGATTTATTAAAGCAAAAGGTGGGGCTAGGGGGTGGTTGGTGGGTGTTGTTGGGCGGGTGTGGGGGCGGTTACCTCCCAGGCAAATTTAATGCAATTAACACTTATGTGCCGTGCCAGGGCAAAATCCAGATGACGAGAGAGGTTGGCTTCTTTCCAAGCGATGCAGTCAGGCCCTGCCCGTGTGTAAGTACACATCCATATTCAGGAGGTTTGCTTGGATAACTGATAAGCTCCAGGCTAATCACATGCTAATAGAGGCCTGATAAGAGTGGGCTCTTATTTAGATTGTGAAATCACAAAGCTTCCATAGATCTCATCAGCTGTTCTGGTTAAAAGCAATCCTTATATCTCTTTTTTTCAGTGTTAAAACATCAGATATGTATCTTTATCATCTTTATTATTAGTGTCTTTGTTACTTATGAAGTATTAATGACTCATAGACTTAAAGTTCATGCCTTGAGGTTTTACTTTTTTAACTCACGGGAGTCGCAGGAATGAGCAAACCTCTGACTCTGTAGCTATATAATTCTATAACTATAACAATATAAGTATACATAACTAATTATAGTTATATTGTTATATAACTATAACAATAATGATATTATAATATGAAACTATAACTATATAAGTAGATAATTATGTAGCTATAACACTAACTGTATATAATTCTAAAACTAGATAATTATCTAGTTATAATATATAACTATATATAATCTTGTCACGCTCCTCGCTTCTTCTATCATCTACTCACACTCCATCCTAGGACTACACTTTACATAAGCCCCGGAGCTCCTTTGAGCTCTTGTGTGACTTCCCTCTCCAGCTGTCTTCCATTGAGACTCTGATTACCTGGACTACATAAGCCTAGCCTGGACTGTCTGTCATTGCTTGGTATTGTGCTATGCACACATTAATGTAGCCGTTTCTTTGTTCTTTTGTTTGCTTGTATGTGTTTGCTTTGGTAGCTTAGTTTGTTAGCTTTTTTGCTCCCTAGCTTCTTAGCTTGTTATCTCTTTTGCTTCCTGGTTCCTTAGCTAGTTAGCTGCTTGTTAGTTCCTTTCTTTAATAGCTCCTTAGCTTGTTATCTCCTTAGCTTGTTCAGCTTCCTTTCCCTGTGTAATTAAGTATCAAGTATTTGTTTGTTTATGAAATTAATTCTTCTTTAAACCTGCATGTGTCTTGCAGAGTAATTCCTAATAATTATATAGCTATAACGCTAACTATAACTCTATAACTATTTAATTATAAAACTATATAACTATATATAACTCTGTAATTACA
>BRDA01075978.1:0-22826 GCA_036984385.1 Crenuchus spilurus | reverse complement strand
TGGTGGGTATTATCTTTCATTTACAGCAATAATACCGAGTAGCTGTTTTGTCGCTAATGTGAGTGACATGATATTGACACGATATCTCATTAAGTTACCCAGTGACTGTGGCCTAGTTTTCCATTGCGGGGTCATATATATGTGTGTGTGTGTGTGTGTGTGTGTGTGTGTGTGTGTGTGTGTATGTGTGTGTGTTAAATAAAGCAAATACCTTTTAACACAGCCTTTTCAAAAATCCATGCTTTATTTTGAAATAATTTGACTTCGCCCACAGAAATGAAATTATTTTACAAAAAAACAAAAACTATCAAGGTCAAAATTATTAGCCACCCTGATGCTAATAGTCAGTTGTGTTTCCTTTTTTGCTGGATAACAGCCTGCAGTCATTTACTTTCAATTTTCAAGTCTCTGACATCTCCTGAGGAATCCCTGCACATTCTTCTTCGGCAAATTTCTCAAGCTTCTGCAGATTTGATGGCCTTCTGGCATGAACCTTGTTCTTCAGTTCACCCCACCGAATTTCAATGGGATTCAAGACATGGCTTTGTGCAGGCCAGTCAATAATGTTCACTTTGGTCTTCTGGAGATAGTTCTTCACCAGGAGCGATGCATGTTTTGGGTCATTGTCCTGTTGGAAGAGGAAGCGATAAACCAGACTTAATGTTATCTTTCAAAATCTTTGCATATCCTTCTTTCTACATGATTCTTTCCACCTTCACAAGATTCCCAGGTCCAGATTCACTAAATTCTCGCACCACTGTATTTCACTGTGGGGATGGTGTTCTTTGTGTTATAGCCTCTCCCTTTTTACTCCAAACATAACCAATGTCTCTATGGCCTAAGAGCTCTAGTTTTGCCTCATCTGACCAAAGGACATGCTTCCAGTATGGATAATCTTTCTCCAGGTTCTCCTTAGCATACTTCAGTCTTGCTTAAAGGTGCCTTTTCTGCAGTTTTTCTTGACCTGCAACCTGCAATTAATTTTTGTACAGGGCTCTAGTCTTTTTGAGACATTCCTGATTTGGCTAAGTCATTCACTAGTGTCTTGGCAGTTGTACTTTAGACTCACTAGTTTTCTTTCTTGGGTATTTGAAATCTTGAAACAAAGCTCTCCCCATCCATCACCTCCTGGATACCCAATTTAAGACCCCTTTCAACCCCACTAAATTGCAGGATGGTTTTTGAAGTGAGTTGGATATATGGGGTCCAGATGTGTGTTTGGCTGAAGGGGTGATTGCTGAAGGCCGAGTCCAGATGGCAACGGTCAGGAATTATCCTGGGATCCCTATGAGAGCAAGCTGATAAGGTAACATCACTGTGGTGGACAGAAGGAGTCCACCCACGCTTCAGAGCAGACAGCCCGCGCTTCCAACCACACCATGGAAGCCAAGACAGCAGCTACTTCTGAGGAGATTGCAGAGGCTCCGCCCATGCCTACAGTCCCATTGCCCAGGAGAGCCATGCCTATAATCCTATTGGCCAGGACAGCCATGCCTATAGACCCGTTGGCCAGGAGAGCCACACCTACAGTTCTGTTGATCATGAGAGCCACGTCTACAATCCCATTGGCCAGGAGAGCCATGTCTATAGTCCCGTTGGCCAGGACAGCTATGCCTACAGACCTGATGGCCAAAAGAGCCATGTCTACAATCCCATTGACCAGGAGAACTATGCCTACAGTCCCGTTGGCCAGGACAGCCATGCCTACAGTCCCATTGGCCAGGAGAGCCATGCCTACAGTCCAGTTGGCCAGGAGAGCCACGTGTACAATCGTATTGGCCAGAAGAGCTCTGCCTATAGTCCCGTTGGCTAGGACAGCTATGCCTACAGACCCGTTGGCAAGGAGAGCCATGCCTACAGTCCATTTGGCCAGGAGAGCCACATCTACAATTCCATTGGTCAGGAGAGCCACGCCTACAGTCCTAGCAGCCAGGACAGCTACTAGGGCCTATGGACACAACCCAGCACCAGCAGTAGAGTATGTGTCCCTTATCTTATGGACAATACCCTGGGTCTATGGTCCACAACTACCACTGCCATTGCTGGGCCCACCTCCATCCCTCCAGCGCTTTGTTGCCTGTGTCCCAACATTTTTGAGATGTGCCATTGTTTTAAATTAGTTATTTTATTTAATGAAATGGTAAAACATCTCACTTTCAATATCTGTTACGTATTCTGTGTTCTACTGTGAATAAAATATTGGTTTATGAGATTTGCAAATTTAACTATGTTTTTATTTACAAAGTACATGGCTAAGTCTTCTTTATTTCTGAAAGGGTTTGTCCAGTTCTCATGCAAAGGAGATCCTTGCACGTGATGGGCCAAATGCTCTAACACCCCCTCCAACTACTCCAGAATGGGTCAAGTTCTGCAAACAGCTGTTTGGTGGGTTCTGTACACTGCTGTGGATTGGTTCTTTCCTGTGTTTCCTGGCTTTTCTAATCCAGATTACTACAGAAAATGAACCAGAACATGATAATGTAAGAGTGGCATCTTGATAATGCTTTTCTTGTACATAGTACACTGACATATTACATGGACTTTTTATCAATTCATCATTACATGTTTTGTTTTTACAGTTGTATCTTGGGGTTGTGCTTGCGGCTGTGGTGGTGATCACTGGTTGCTTCTCTTACTATCAAGAATCGAAGAGCTCAAAGATCATGGACTCCTTCAAGAACTTTGTCCCACATGTATAATGCAGAACATTGTACTAGGAATATTTAGGAACTTTTCCTGCATTTCACTCCTGAACTCACAACATTTTTCTTATATAGCAAGCTCTGGTTATTCGTGATGGTGAGAAAAAGAACATAAATGCTGAGGAAGTAGTAATTGGTGATATGGTGGAGATTAAGGCCGGTGACCGAATTCCAGCTGACCTGCGGATCATCTCTGCTCATGGATGTAAGGTAATGGAAAGGCCTATGAAATACTTTCTGTATTCTAAGTAATGTAAAGTATGTCTAGCAAAGATGTTCAACAGAGTTAAAATTCAGTCAGTAACTAAAGTCCTTTACTTCCAGGTGGACAACTCCTCCCTTACTGGTGAATCTGAGCCACAAACTCGTACTCCTGAATTCTCAAATGAAAATCCCCTAGAGACAAGAAATATTGTGTTCTTTTCCACAAATTGTCTAGAAGGTATGACCATATAGAATAAGTAATCAGAGCTTTACTTCTACTAATACCAATGCTAAAACTAAAGCTAATACTTGGTTTTTCTCAGGTACGGCCAGAGGTATTGTCATCAACACTGGTGATCGAACTGTGATGGGTCGTATTGCTATCCTTGCCTCGAGTCTTGAGGGTGGACAGACCCCAATTGCCATAGAGATTGAGCACTTCATCCACATTATCACTGGTGTGGCTGTTTTCCTGGGTGTGTCCTTCTTCATTTTGTCTCTGAGCCTTGGATATGGCTGGCTGGAAGCTGTCATTTTCCTCATTGGAATTATTGTTGCCAATGTGCCAGAGGGTCTCCTTGCCACAGTTACAGTAAGTACTGTACCTAGTGTCACTAATTTTCACTCTAGTCCAAAGTCCAAAACAAAATCCATATCATCAACATTTCATTGTTAATGTGTGTTATTATTAATTTTCTTATTTTCTTGTATTAAAAAATGTAAAATATAGTGAATGAATTTAAGATGCACATATTGTCTGTTGTAGGACTATGGATTGTGTACTCTTGGTCACACAGTAAAGCTTGCTATTATTCAGTTTCTGCTGTCAGCAGAGAGGGAGCATGTCTGGAATTGGGTAGAATTAAGAGTTTTGTGTCAAACTGAAATTAACAAGAGGTTTTAAAAACCTTTTTTGTTTTGGGTATATTTCATTGTTTCGCTATTCATGGAGGCTAACATTACACAAAAGCATGCCACATGATTACTGACATACAAATACTTAAATCAGAGCAGTAATACGCCATTTGATATCACTCGAACCCTTATTTTTTTCTTATAGGTATGTCTAACTTTAACTGCCAAACGAATGGCCAAGAAGAACTGCCTGGTGAAGAATCTTGAAGCTGTGGAAACTCTTGGTTCCACCTCCACCATCTGCTCAGACAAGACAGGAACCCTGACCCAGAACCGTATGACTGTGGCTCACATGTGGTTTGACAACCAGATCCATGAAGCTGATACCACAGAGGACCAGAGTGGAACCTCTTTTGACAGAAGCTCTCCTACATGGTCAGCCCTTGCTCGTGTTGCTAGCCTGTGCAACCGTGCTGTGTTCCTTGGGGATCAGAGCAAAGTTCCCATCCTCAAGGTTTTGCCTTTTATTTATGAATTATAAGTCTATTAAATGGGGGTTTGTTCTAGTTTTGATATAACCACTTCTCCATTTAATATCAATGATTACAGTGCCACATCCAAAAAAAGATTATGGTGCAAAAGTTCATGAATTAATTTGAAAAAGTAAAAACTGTCCTATATTTATATTCATTACAAGTAAAGTAATATTTCAAGCATTTGGGTGACATGGTGGCTTAGTTGTTAGCATGTTTGCCTCTCAGCGCTGAGGTCTTGGGTTCAAGTCCCCATCTGGGTGCAGTTTATATGTTCTCCCCGAGTCTGTGGGGTTTTCTTCTCACAGTCGAAAAACATGCATATCAGGTGAACTGCCTACTCTAAAAATGAACCTGGTGTGTATGTATGTCCAGATATGGTTTGTCACTCTCCTAGTGCTAGCAGTCCTTCAGGTGGACGGTTGTTTCCAGTTGAGAGTACACTGTGCACGATTGGCTGCCACTTGTCATTGGTTTATGGTTGAGTTCTAAGTATGTAAATGGATTGTGTTATTTGTAATGTGTCCTTGGGATTGAGAAAGGCGCTATAGAAGTGTAACATTTATTCGCTTTGTCTTTCCCTGTTTATCGCTGTGCCTTACTGCATATCAAATTATTATTAGAATATTTCATTTTGAATTCGAGTAAATTAATATTCAGTAAGCTTCAAATATGTCACTTTACATGTAGTGAATATATTCAACATTTTGTAGATAGTATATTATGCTAAATTAATAAATTTCAACTAACATTATAACATAATATTGCAACTCATATCTTAGCTATGTCATTCTGGGACATCTTATTGAATGACTGTGTACATAATTTTCTACTTTTACAGAGAGATACAGCTGGTGATGCCTCAGAATCTGCACTACTAAAATGTATTGAGCTCTGCTGTGGTTCTGTAAAGGAGATGAGAGACAATTATCCAAAGCTTGCTGAGATCCCCTTCAACTCCACCAACAAATACCAGGTACTTTAGATTTATCTTTCAAGAACTACTAAGTATGTGATGACATTATAGTTGCTCTGATGATACATTCTTCTATTGATAAAGCTCTCAGTACACATAAACCACAACCCCTCAGAGTCTGGGCACCTATTAGTAATGAAGGGTGCACCAGAAAGGATCCTGGACCAGTGCTCAACCATCTTGATTCAGGGAAAAGAGCTACCATTGGATGATGAAATGAAAGATGCTTTCCAGCATGCTTACGTGAAACTTGGAGGCCTTGGAGAACGAGTGTTAGGTAAGGTATATATACTGTATATATAGTGGTGCTTGAAAGTTTATTGACCCTTTAGTATTTTCTATATTTCTGCATAAGTATAACAAAATATTAAGTTCTAAATGTATATAAAGAGAATACAATTAAACAAATGAGGCAAAATATTAAACTTGGTCATTTATTTATTGAGGAAAATGATCTAATATGACATTTGTGAGTGGCAAAAGTATGTGAACCTTTGCTTTCAGTATCTGGTGTGACTCCCATTTGCAGCAATAACTGCAACTAAACATTTCCGGTATCTGTTCTTTAACCGTTCTTTGGTAGAACGACGTGTGTGCTTAGGGTCATTGTCTTGCTGCATGACCCACTTTCTCTTCAGATTCAGTTCATGGACACATGTCCTGACATTTTCCTTTAGAATTCTCTGATATAATTCAGAACTAATTGTTCCATCAATGATGTCAAGCTGTCCTGGTCCTGGTGAGCATCAACAATTCTTTTAATGAGGTCCTCAGAAATCTCCTTGTCCTCATATTGGTCCTCATATTAGGGAGCTTTCAGCACTTTTGTAAATGTCTGTGAGGGATGGGGGAGAGACCCCAATGATACTCAGCCATCCTCAATATATGCTATAAATGCAGTGCAATTCCCAAACCAGACAGTAATGCAGCTGCTCAGGATGCTCTATGGTTCCTCTGTAGAAAATGGTGAGGATGGGAGGTGCCAGATGAATTTTCATCAGTCTTCTCAGATAGTAGAGATGCTGTTGGTCTTTTTTACTTATGGAGCTAGCGTTGAGGGACTAGGTGAAGTTCTCCACCAGCTGAACACTAAGAAATTTGGTTCTCCTCCTTTGACAATCTTCATAGAGGAGCCATAAATGTTCAGTGGAGAGTGATCTCTCTGTGCCAACAACCTTTTCTTTAGTTTTATTAACATTCAGAGAAAGGTTTTTGACTCTGCACCAGTCCATTAATTGTTCTACCTCTTCTCTGTAAGCTAACTCATTTTTCACACTGATGAGACCCACCACGGTCATGTCATCTGCAAATTTGATGATGTATTTATGGTGGTGCTGGAGGTGTTTGTACCGATTTTTGACAGGATCCAATTACAGAGCGAGGTGATTAGTCCCAGCAAGCTCAGCTTTTCGATCAAGTGTCAAGGAATGGTGGTGTTGAATGCCAAGCTGAAGTCTATGAACAGCATTCTAACATGTAGATAGATAGATAGATAGATAGTGAACTTTATTGTCATTCAGACTTTACAACATGAGTGCATAGCTGAACGAGATTGCGTTTCTCCAAACTCCAATGTGCAGATAAACAACATGGCAAAAACACAAGACATACAACCAACATGACATATAAATAACAGACATGACAGTGCAAATGAGAATATAGAATACTGTATGTGACAAATAGTGAGCTGTATTATAAATAATAGGTCTATTACAAAACAATTGCACTTACAGGGAAAATATATGTATATTGCACACTATAAAAAATGTAAACATAACATTAATAAATAAAAATTTGTAAAGTGTTGAGTGCTTATTGATTTAGGGAACAATGAGTCTATTGCACAAACTTAGCAAAGTGTAAGTGCCAGGTGAAGAGTCATGACTATGGCATCATCTGCAGAGCAGTTGGGACATATGTAAATAGCGGTGGGTCCATTGAGGGGGACAGCAGGGCCTTGATGTGCCTCATGAAAAGCCTCTCAAAGCACTTCATGGGCATGAGTGTGATGAGACAGTAATCATTAATGCAGGACACTGATGACTTCTATGACCCCAGCATGATGGTGTTTGCCTTGAAGCACATTGGAACTACAGAACTGCTGAGAGAGATGTTGAAGATGTTTGTGAAGATGTCTGCCAGCTTGTCTGCACATGCTTTGAGCACTCTGCGAGGAATGTTGTCTGGTCCAACAACTTTCCATGGGTTGACCCTACATAGAGTTTTCCTCACATTTGTTGCGGTAAGACAGAGCACCTGGTCATTAGGGGGAGGCAGGGTTTTCCTCACTATCATGTCATTCTGTGGGGGTGGGGCTCTGCCTTATACATGCTGGAAATTTTCGTATACATAAGATGATGATGGGCAGCCATGGCCTGGTGGTTAGGGATCTGGTCTTGTGACGGTCATGAATGAAGTGCCCTTTAGCAAGGCACCTAACCCCCAAATGTAAATCACTCTGGATAAGAGCATCTGCTAAATGCCTCAAATGTAAATGTAAATAAGATCCAGTGTGTTCATATCAAAGTCCACATGTTGGTCAAATTTAGGCAGAACAGTCTTGAGATTTGTGTGATTGATGTCTCTGGCAACAATTAAAAATCCATCCAGATGAGTGTTCTGCAGATCGCTCATAGCTCCATACAGTTCAAACAATGCATCCTTTGTGCTGGTGCTGGTGAGAGGTACAATGTGACTACCCAGATAACAAGCATACGTTGGCCCAACGTTGGCTCAACGACAGTGATTACATTGGCATGACGTTGGCAAGTCACGTTGGGCCAACGACATTTTGGCCAGTGGGCCTACGTTGGCCAGACGTTGGCTGTCAACCAGTTTTCAAAGGTGGGCTTACGTTGGCCAGACGTTGGCTGTCAACCAGTGTTCGAAGGTGGGCTTACGTTGGCCAGACGTTGGCTGTCAACCAGTGTTCGAAGGTGGGCTTACGTTGGCCAGACGTTGACTGCCAACCATTTTACAATTGCAAGGTAAACCTTTTTATAACAATATAAACCTTCAGAAAGGAAAATTTGTTAGTTACCAAACTTGTTTGATTGGTTAATAAAATCTGATGTATAATAATTAAGAAATTAAGTGTTTTTTTTTTTTAACAAGGCGTCTGAGTGACCGTTCTGATAGAATTTTGCTACACAGTGACATTGTAGGCACACGCCGTTACTGGAACCTCTAGATTAAATGTGACACACAGTAATCACAACAAGAGGCCTGTGTAGACGATGTAGAGGAAAATATTTTAAAGCTTGAAAGCTGTTAGATGTTAGCTTTTAGCATTTACCAATTAACGTTGTGTTTCAATTGAGACACACAGAGAGAGACACACAGAGAGAGACACACAGACACACAGACACAGAGAGAGAGACAGAGAGAGAGTGTGAGGCGGATCAGGGATTGAAGGGCAAACGCAGGCAGAGATACCGGCTGGGCTGTGCCTTTCGGCGAGGGCTGCGGCTGGGCTGTGCCTTTCGGCGAGGGCTGCGGCTGGGCTGCTCTCTTTGCGAGTCTACGCTGTCGGCGTTTCGCCTTCTCCTCGGTTTCTTTCAGGAGGTGTACGGGGTCATCGGCTCGGATCAGCGCCACGACCTCTGGGTCCATCGACAAACTATCAAGTTCTTCGCTGTCCGAGCCTCCGGCCCCGCACTTCTCCACCCAGTCCTCCGCAGTGGTGATCACAAGGCTGCCGACGGCCAGTGTAGTTTCCGTCTTATCTGGGGCTCGAGCATTCGCCGCAGCCTCGCTCGCCTCAGCACAATCTCCTCTCCTATCCCCCTCCAAAAAAGTCCCCCGCATTTCTGGGGCTTCTAAGAACACTTGGATCTGGGGACATACGAGGAGGTAGCGGATGCCGAAGGTGTGTTCTAAAGGAATCACTGAAGTGATTTCCATCAGGGCTTCCATTACCTCTTTGACCCACCATTGGCCAAGGGCCAGCTTCTTCTGCAGGTTACTAATAGTCTCCTGAGTCTCTGCTGTGTTCTGTGGATCAGGATCAGTCATTCTGTAGATATCTGGAGCTGTCAGCTTGTAGTTGTCTCTGCTGCATTCTAAGAGGCGGGTTATTATGTGAGGCGGATCAGGGATTGAAGGGCAAACGCAGGCAGAGATACTTAAAATGGGGTTTTATTTACAGAACACCGAATAAACAAACAAAAAGCAGCACGATGGCTGTAAACATGAACAGACCCAAAGACACACAGACACACAGAGAGAGACACACAGAGAGAGACACACAGACACACAGAGAGAGACACACAGACACACAGAGAGAGACAGAGAGAGAGTGTGAGGCGGATCAGGGATTGAAGGACGAACGCAGGCAGAGATACTTAAAATGGGGCTTTATTTACAGAACACTGAACAAACAAAAAGCAGCACGATGGCTGTAAACATGAACAGACCCAAAGACTAAGACTAACACTAGGATATAACATAAACAAAAGGAAATCAAACCTGGACTGGACATAAGGAAACAGGATCTAGACGAGTAAGGATTACAATAACCAGGCTAGAGACAAAGCACGAACAAGGCATAACCAAACCAAAGCAAAATAACCCACAAGGGAGTGAGACACAAACAGGGCTTATAAAGGGGAAGACTAATGACAAGGGATACAGAACACCTGGGCATGATTAACACAGAACAAGACAGGAAGTACATATATGGGTGTGCGGTACTTAACTAGAACACAAGAGGGAGACATAAACACAGAGACCGGAACAAAGGACATGAGAGAGAGAGAGAGAGAGAGAGAGAGAGAGAGAGAGAGAGAGAGAGAGAGAGAGAGAGAGAGAGAGAGAGAGAGAGAGAGAGAGAGAGAGAGTACAGGAAACAAGGCCAGAGACACAAATACAGAGGGAGAACACAAGATCAATTCATGGCGTGTGGGTATATACATGAAGGACAGAACAAGACACAATTAGTACGGGTCCACAAGACATAGGGAAAAAGAGAGAGAGAGAGAGAGAGAGAGAGATAGAGAGAGAGAGAGAGATAGAGAGAACGAGAGAACGAGAGAACGAGAACGTGCTGGTGTTGAGGTGACAGTAAATCAGGGATTTCTTTTTTTTGTGAAACCTATACGAAAGTAGAACTTTATTAATTCATGAACCTCCCTAATTGTAATGAGCTTGCGACGACCCTTCTTTACGACTTTAATCTCGAAATAAAAACCTGAAAAATATTCTAAGTGGCTCCAATACACCGCCGTAAACTCATGACCGGCATTTTGAGGTGGGAATTGCTTGCTCTCTATACCGCCCCTCCTTCCAAACATAGCCAACGTGGAGCCGACGTTGGATAAACGGTGGAATTTTGACGCCTTCTGAAAATACAGCCAACCACAGACCAACGTTAGTCCGACGGCGAAATTCGACGTGCGTCCATGACGACGTTAACCAACGTTGGGCCAACGTACTGTTGCTATCTGGGTATGAGCATGCAGATCAATTATCTCAGTAAATAAAAAGGTCTGCATCTAACAACTCCAAACTCCACCAGTGGAAAACAGAACTTTGAAACATACACACAAATAGTCCTTGCACCATTCCATGTTGATGTAAATACATGTCACCTCCTCATGTTTTTCCAGATTGAGCTGCACTTCTATCAGCATGATAAGAGATTAGCCTGTCTAGCTGAATGGCACTATCTGGTATATTGTTACTAAGCTCTGTTTCAGTAACAATTAAAACATAGCAGTCCTTGTACTCAAGCTGGGTAGCTCACTAAGTCAGATGCAGTCCAGTTTATTCTCTAGAGAGCATGTATTTGCAAGGAATATTGATCGTAGTAATGGCTGGCTAGGGTTAGCTTTTAGCCTAGCACAGACCCTAGCTCACCTCCCAGACTTCTGCTTCCTTGTACACCACTCCTCCTCTGGTCTCCAACATTAAGAAACACTGAAGACTGCAGGCCTGGTTTACGCAATAGGTGGAGGTCTTCAAGGTTGATTTCAGGCTGGCTTCTTAAATCCAAAAGGTACTAACAGATGTAGACTTGATAAACTGTGCTTTCCATAAAAATGAGCTTTTAAGAAGGCTTTAACTTTAACAAAAGGCTACAAATAGCATCATTTCACAGACCCAGAGAAGCATCTGCATGCTACTGTGCCATTATTTAATTTTATACTCATTTATAATGTGCATTTATACTTATTATACTCAAACACTACATTGCAGGTTTCTGCCATTTCGATCTCCCTGATGATCAGTTCCCTGAGGGTTTTGCATTTGACACTGAGAATGTGAACTTCCCAACTGACAACCTGTGCTTTGTTGGCCTCATGTCTATGATTGATCCTCCTCGTGCTGCTGTACCAGATGCTGTTGCTAAATGCAGGAGTGCTGGAATCAAGGTACAGATTTATTCCACATAAATGTTTTACTCATGACTCTATAAACATGGTTAGATAATAAGTCTAACAAATTCCAATGTTTTACTGTATTTCTAGGTTATAATGGTCACAGGTGACCACCCAATCACAGCACAAGCAATTGCTAAAGGTGTTGGTATCATCTCTGAGGGCAATGAAACTGTGGAAGACATTGCTGCTCGTCTGAACATCCCTGTTGCAGATGTTGACCCCAGGTTGGTACTTTTTATTATTGTGAAATGATGAACTGAAAGGAGGTTTGAAATACTTTAATATGAACTGAAAATCTAAGCACAAGACTGACTATGTACTAAATTTCCTCCAAGAGAGGCAAAGGCATGTGTGATCCATGGGGCAGAGCTAAAGCAAATGAGTCCAGAGCAGTTGGATGATGTCCTGAAGTACCACTCTGAGATTGTGTTTGCTAGAACATCTCCTCAGCAAAAACTCATCATTGTGGAAGGTTGCCAACGACAGGTATGTTTTGGTGAAAGTGAAATTTAATTCTGAGGTTTAAAAAAAAATTAACATACATTTTAAATGGTCTATTTCTCTATTCTTTGACTGGCAGGGTGCCATTGTGGCTGTGACTGGTGATGGTGTGAATGATTCTCCTGCTCTGAAGAAAGCTGATATTGGTGTAGCTATGGGTATTGCTGGATCTGATGTATCTAAACAGGCAGCTGATATGATCCTCCTGGATGACAACTTTGCCTCCATTGTGACTGGAGTAGAAGAAGGTAGAAAATACAACTGAATTGTTTACCATCATGTTTTTAAATTGAGTTGAATATTCTAACTAAACTCTACTTTAATTTTAGGTCGCCTCATCTTTGACAACTTGAAGAAGTCTATTGCATACACCTTGACTAGTAACATTCCTGAGATATCCCCTTTCCTGCTCTTCATTATTGCTGGCATCCCTCTTCCTCTTGGCACTGTCACTATACTTTGTATTGACCTGGGAACTGACATGGTAACAATCTGATCTTTTTAAAATGGTTTTTATTCAATTGAATTAGATTAGAACTTTATTGTCTATAAAATGGCATTTGTTTTTGCCTTGCTATACTTTTAAGAAGCACGTACAGTGAGGAAAATAAGTATTTGAACACCCTGTGAATATCCAAGTTCTCCCACTAAGAAATCATGGAAGGGTCTGAAATATTTGTCTTAGGCGCATGTCCACTGTGAGAGACATAATCTAAAAGAAAAAATCCAGAAATCATAATGTATAATGTTTAATAATTTATTTGTGTGTTACTGCTGCAAATACGTATTTGAACACATGTGAAAATCAATGTAAATATTTGGTACAGTAGCCTTTGTTTGCAGTTACGGTGGTCAAACGTTTCCTGTAGTTTTTCACAAGGTTTGAACACACTGCAGCAGGGATTGTGGTCCATTCCTCCACACAGACATTCTCCAGATCAGCTGTCTGTGTGCTTTGGGTCATTGTCATGTTGGAAGACCCAGCCATGACCTATCTTCAATGCTCTAACTGAGGGAAGGAGGTTGCTCCCCAAAATCTCGCAATACATGGCCCCGATCATCCTCTCCTTAATACATTGCAGTCATCCTGTCCCATGTGCAGAAAAACACCCCAAAACATGATGCTTCCACCCCCATGCTTCACAGTAGGGATGGTGTTTTCATCATTTTTCGTCCTCCAAACACAGCGAGTGGAATTAAGACCAAAAAGTTCTATTTTGGTCTCATCTGACCACAGCACTTTCTCCCATGACTCCTGGACGTGTGCTGATTTAAGCAGGGGAACCTTCCTGGCCATGCATGACTTTAAACCATGACATCTTAGTGTATTAGCCACAGTAACCTTGGAAACAGTGGTGCCAGCTCTCTTCAGATCATTGACCAGGTCCTTTCGTGTAGTTCTGGACTGATTCATCACCTTTCTTAGGATCATTGATGCACCACAAGGTGAGATCTTGCATGGAGCCCCAGTCAGAGGGAGATTGACAGTTATGTTTAGCTTCTTCCATTTTCTATTTTAATTGCTCCAACAGTTGATCTTTTTTCACCAAGCTGCTTGGCAATTGCCCCGTAGCCCTTTCCACCCTTGTGGAGGTTTACAATCTTGTCTCTGGTGTCTTTGGACAGCTTCTTGGTCTTAGCCATGTTAGTACATTACATTACATTGCATTTAGCGGACGCTTTTATCCAAAGCGACTTACAATAGTCTAAAAGTACAAATGCAAAAAATACTAAAGTTAAATAATTAACATTCTGATATCGAATGCATATCAGTACTTTTGGGGAGTAGTTGGGAGCACTAGAGCAGGTGCTCTTTGAAGAGCTTGGATTTTAGGAGTTTCTTGAAACCAGTGAGGGACACCTCTGCTCTAGTGGTGGTAGGCAGCTTGTTCCACCATCTGGGAACTACTGAGGAGAACAGTCTGGATTGCTTTGTGTGAATGTTAGGCAAAGCAAGGCGACGTTCATTGGAGGAGCGCAGCGACCTGGCAGGGACATAAGCTTTTAGGAGCGAGTGCAGATAAGAGGGAGCCTGCTCTGTCATCACCTTATAGGTGATCATGCAGGCTTTGTGTTTGATCCAGGCAGCAATCGGAAGCCAGTGTAGCTCAATGAGCAGTGGGGTGACGTGCCCGTTTTGGATGGTTAAAAACCAGACGTGCTGCTACATTCTGGACCATCTGTAGTGGTTTAATAGTGCAGGCTGGGAGGACTGGGAGGCCACATGATGTGTAAATGAAAGCTGATCATCAAACATAACCCCGAGGTTCCTAACAACCTTTGATGGAGAGAGTGAGAGAGAGTCGATTGTCAAGGTGAGGTTGTGTTGAACCGACTGTTTTGCGGGGAAGACCAGTAGTTCAGTCTTTGAGAGGTTAAGTTGTAGGTGGTGATCCTTCATCTATGAGAATATATCTGAGTAGTTGGGAGTCTTACTGATTGTGTGGGGTGGGCATTATAACATAATTTAGAATAATCAGTGGAAGTGAGGTAGACTTTTTAGAGGTGGACTAACAGGTCTTTGAAGGCCAGAATGTTTGCTGATTGGCAAGTGTTCAAATACTTATTTGCAGCAGTAACACACAAATAAATTATTAAAAAATCATACATTGCGATTTGTGGATTTTTTCTTTTAGATTATGTCTCTCAGTGGACATGCACCTAAGATGAAAATTTCAGACCCCACCATGATTTCTAAGTGGGAGAACTTGCAAATTTGCAGGGTGTTCAAATACTTATTTTCCTCACTGTATATTAAAATTGAATTGAAACGCAAAGGGTGCAAAGACATTAACTGTGTGTCCAATGTAAAATGACAATATTTTTGTATACATTGTACAGTGGTGCTTGAAATTTTGTCATTAATATGACCTAAAACATTAGCAGATTTTCACAAAAGTCCTAAAAGTAGGTAAAGGGAACACAGTTAAACAAATGAGACAAACATATTATACTTGGTCATGAGGAAAATGATCCAATATGACATATTTGTGAGTGGTAAAGATATTTAAATCTCTAGGATTAGCAGTTAATTTGAAGGTGAAATTAGAGTCAGGTGTTTTCAATCAATGGGTTGACAATCAGATGTGAGTGGGCACCCTGTTTTATTTAAAGAACAGGGATCTGTCAAAGTCTGCACTTCACAACACATGTTTGTGGAAGTGTATCATGGCATGAACAAAGATTTCTGAGGACCTCAGGAAAAGAGTTGTTGATGCTCATCAGGCTAGAAACAGTCACAAAATCATCTCTAAAGAGTTTGGACTCCACCAATCCACAGTCAGAGTGTGTACAAATGGAGGAAATTCAAGACCATTGTTACAATCCACAGGAGCAGTCGACCAACAAAGATCACTGCAAGAGCAAGGTGTGTAATAGTCGGCGAGGTCACAAAGGACCCCAGGGTAACTTCTAAGCAACTGAAGGGCTCTCTAACATCTAACATGTTAATGTTCATGAGTCCACCATCAGGAGGACACTGAACAACAATGGTGTGTATGGCAGGGTTGCAAGGAGAAAGCCACTGCTCTCCAAAAATACATTGCTGCTCATCTGCTATCTGAAGACTTTTTTTGTGGACAGGTTAGACTAAAATAAAACTTTATGATTTAATTGAAAAGTGTTATGTTCGGAAAAAGGAAAACACTGCATTCCAGCACCTTATCCCATCTGTGAAACAAGGTGGTGATAGTTTCATGGTTTGGGCCTGTTCTGCTGGATCAGGACCACGATGGTTTGCCATCATTGATGGAACAATGAATTGTGAATTATATCAGAGAATTCTAAAGGAAAACGTCAGGACATATGTCTATGAACTAAATCTCAAGAGAAGATAGGTCATGCAGCAAGACAACAACCCTAAGCACACACGTCATTCTACCAAAGAATGGTTAAAGAACAGTTACCAGAAATATTTCATTGCAGTTATTTCTGCAAAGGGGAGTCACAGCATATACTGAAAGCAAAGGTTCACATACTTTTGTCACTCACAAATATGTCATATCATTGTCCTCAATAAATAAATGACTGACTAAAATCATCTGATCAATTTCTAAAGAGTTCACAAACTTTCATGCACCACTGTATTTATATCTAATTTATATGATTGTTTTTAAATCACTTGAATAGACATTTTGCCCTGCTTACTTACGATTTCCAACTGTGGTCCTAATATTGCCATTCTATAGACCCAAACTCAACACAAGAGACCCACAGTTTCCAAAATGCTAAACTGGGCTTGAATTGACCAAGAAACTAAGTCAACTAAATATTTTCACATTTTGTAATATTATGATGATTACACTCAATGTAAGGTTTTGTTTTGTTCAGAAATGTAATAATTTGTAATAATCTACCTGACCAATTAATTGAATAATTTACCATTCAATTTAATCATTTTTGCTGTACAAATTCTTGTTGCCTTGAGCACATCAGAAAAACTTACTGAAATGTATATCATTAAATTATCAAAACTGAAATCAAAATGTATGAATCAAAAAGTAATAATTCAGTAAGAATAACATACAGGAGTATAACCTACTTTTCTTACTTAATTATGACAAATATTACTAAATTCATTCTTTTTACAGGTCTTGATGGGTTTACTCTTCCCTTTCTGAATTTTTGGTCTCTCAAATTAGCTTTTTTATTTTACAGGTACCTGCTATTTCTTTGGCCTATGAAAGTGCTGAAAGTGACATCATGAAGAGACAGCCCAGAAATCCAAAAACAGACAAGCTAGTGAATGAAAGGCTCATCAGTATGGCCTATGGTCAGATTGGTAAGATCACTATAACCACATAAATGCCTATGAAACATAAAGCAGAGTCCAGTCTCAAGATGTGTCAGTTTTAATATACTGTAGAAGGTACAATATATTTTTTTAATTGTTTTGGCTAATTGAGTTTACCTCATTATTTCTAGGCATGATACAGGCAGTTGCAGGTTTCTTCACTTATTTTGTGATCCTTGCTGAAAATGGATTCCTGCCTGTGTACTTGTTAGGATTGCGTATTGATTGGGATGATAAGTATCTCAATGATCTGGAGGACAGTTATGGACAAGAATGGGTATAAATCTGTAAATCTGGTTAAATATGAAATTAGAGTTGATTAATTCTTCACTTTAAATACATACTTAAACAACTTTTTTTCAGACTTATGAGAGCAGAAAAGTTATAGAATACACCTGCCAAACAGCATTCTTTGTGAGTATTGTGATAGTGCAGTGGGCTGACTTGATCATCTGTAAGACCAGGATGAATTCCATTGTGCAACAAAAAATGAAGTATGTCTAATATGTCTAATTTTCAAGCTGCCAGAATTTAGTGTTTCAGATCACAATTTGGGGGAAAGTACATACAATATTCTTATCATCTTTTCATATATATATTTTCTATTATTCAGGAACAAAATCCTTATCTTTGGTTTATTTGAGGAGACAGCTTTGGCTTGTTTTCTCTCTTACTGTCCAGGCATGGATGTTGCCATGAGAATGTATCCTCTCAAGTAAGTTAACCTACAATATAACTGGAAAACAATTAATAGTGCAATATTTTAGGATGTGAATGAACAGTTATAAACAACCTAAATTTTCAATTCACAAAACAATTAATAAAACCTACATAAATATTTTAAAGTGTTGGCAAAATCATCACATCTGGAACTATAATGGATTATTTGAGGTTTGCATCATTTCATTTACTGAACATGCCTACAACTTTAAACATTTGATTTTCTTTTAATTGTTAAGCAAACAACAAATAGGACAAAATAACAGAAAGCTTCAGCGTACATCACTATTCACCCCCCCCCCAAAGTCCATACTTTGTAGAGTCACCTTTTGTGGCAATTTCAGCTGCAAGTCACTTTGGATAAGTCTCTATGAGTTTGCCACATCTTGCCACTGGTATTTTTGCCCACTCCTCCAGGCAAAACTGCTCCAGCTCCTTCAAGTTAGATGGTTTCTACCGGTGAAACCCCTTAAACCACTTGAGTGTTGCTTTAGCAGTATGCCTTGGGCCATTAACCTGTTGTAAGGTGAACCTCCGTACCAATCTCAAATCACAGAGAGACCGAAACAGGTTTTGCTCAACAATATTCCTGTATTAGGCACCATCCATCTTTCCCTCAACTCAGACCAGTTTCCAAGACCCTACTACTAAAAAACATCCCCACAGCATGATGCTGCCACCACCATGTTTCACTGTCATGTTGGTGTTCTTAGGGTGATGAGATGTGTTAGTTTTGTGACAGACATTGCATTTTCTTGGTAGCTGAAAAGTAAAAAAATTCCTCCATATATGTAGGGGGTCTCCCACATGCCTTTTGGCAAACTCAAAATGAGTTTTCATTTTTTGTCTGTCAGTAAAGGCTTTTTTCTGGCCGCTCTTCCATAAAACCCAGCTTTATGGAGTGTACAGCTTATTGTGGTCATGTGGACAGATACTCCAGTCTCTGCTTGGGGACACTGTTGCTCTTGCAGGATTACCTTTGGTCTCTGCACTGCCTCTCTAATCAATGCCCTCTTTGCCTGGTCTGACAGTTTTGGTAGGCTGCCCTCTCTTGGCAGGTTTGTTGTGGTACCATGTTCTTTCCATTTGATGATAATGGATTTGATGGTGCTCTGGGGGATCATCAGAGATTTGGATATTTTTTATTACCCCCCCAGCACTATGTCGTTAAAAGGACGAAAAAACGTCCAGGCTGTTTATTGAAACTATGTTCCATTTTAGTTGAAAGTGAAAGATGAAAAGATGTCTTTTTCTAGTGGTTGAAAAGATATTTATGTGAAGATGTATTTCCAACATCCAGTTTAGGTTGAAAATGAAAGGTGAAAAGATGTCTTTTTCTAGTGGTTGAAAAGATGTTTATGTGAAGATGTATTTCCAACGTCCATTTTAGTTGAAAGTGAAAGGTGAAAATACGTCTTTTTGAAGTGGTTGAAAAGACATTTATGTGAAGACGTGTAAGAAACAGCCAATAAGATTTTTTATGCAATCACTGGGCCATTTGTTTTGGAGATTTAATTAATGACCAAATATCAGACAAAATAATTTTTTGTGGATGGGAAAAATCCTGTTGATTGAGGATGATGTCATGTGGCAAAAATATTTGTGTTTTATCAAGAATTAAATTTTATTATTAAATAAATATTAAGTAGTTATTTTAAACTATTTTCAAAGCATTCATATTGAGAAGTTATTTTGGAAATAAAAGCACTGAGAAAAATTTAATTATTGTTAATAATTTGTGCTTAGGGCATTTATATGGGCTTATATGGCACCCAAATTGCTTACACCTGCACTACACATGCACACACACACACACACACACACACACACACACAGACCTGCTTCATAACCACGTTGCTGCACTCATTCCTGACATATTAATGATGGTTTAATATCTGCATCATAACTGCTATATGGCCCTCATGTTAATAAATGTTCATTTATCCATTTCATTAGTCCTTTTAATGTATTTATCATTGTTTTCTGTAGTTATTCTAAAATTTATTCTGGAGCGTCTGGAACGGAATCATTGCATTTACATTATTTCTTACTGGAAATATGGCTTCAGTTATGGTTTATTTGGGGCACTTTGGAATAAAAATCGAGGTGCACTCCAAACATGATCTTAAAATATTTAAGTAAAACTAAGAAATCACAGCTCACTGTGAGAGATTGACAGTGCAGGACCACCACGGTGCCTAGAAGTGAGGATGCTACGAAATTTTTCGTAAGGAGAAAATCCCCCCCGCTGCCCTGCTGAAAGGCAATCACTGCCCTTTTGATATGCTAATTACATAACAAACTCTCCAGGGGAAAGTGACGAAAAGACTCATCAGCCAAACCCACTCCAGTTTCACAGAAAGACACACACACAGATTACAAAAACTATATTATATTTCAAAACAAAGCACACAGAGAGAATGTATTTATTTATTTTATTTTATTTATTTATTTATTTATTTTAGCGCTATGCATTGGTGTCTCCAGGGCAAAGCCACAGAAATATTTGTCAGCCAAACGCAGGCCAGTTTCACAGAAAGACACACAGAGATTACAAAAACTATATTATATTTCAAAACTAAATGAAGCACACACAGGGAATGTATTTATTTATTGTTATACCCGGCTAAACACTCTGAGCCCCCTCCATCTGCTTCTCTCACAGACAGCGCCTGTGTATCTGCTTGCATTGGCCATAACAAGATTCCCGTTCTAATAATATATGACCCTGCCAGGGAAAACCAGGTCAAAGTCATTCTTTTTTTTCAAAATTAGTTTTTTTCAAAACAAAAAAACTTTTTTTTTTTTGTGAATTTAAGTTTTGTTTTTGATCAAAATATGTACTACCATAGATATCTGAGACTATTATCTTTCATTTACAGCAATAATACAGAGTGACTAAGTTTTGTCGCTAATGTGAGTGACACGATATTGACACGATATCTCAATAAGTTGCGCAGTGACTTTGGCCTGGTTTTCCCTGGCAGGGTCACATATATTAAAGTTAATTTCAGTGTACTCCATTATATACTAAATACTAAAAAAAATAAATTATATTATTTTCATGTCTGTATTTGAGCTAAATGTGGTCAGAAAGATACCTTGTTGGGCAAAATTTTATCCAGATCCGACAGACTGAAAACAGCAAAATATTAAACTTCTATTTTTGAGCTAAATTTGGTCCAAATCCGACGGACTGAAAACAGCAAAATATTAAACTTCTATTTTTGGGCTAAATTTGGTCTAAATCCGACAACTGAAAACAGCAAAGTATTAAACGTCTATTTCTGGGCTAAATTTGGTCCAAATCTGATGGCCTAAACAAAGTCCAATTTTCAATGTCTACTTTTGGGCTAAATAAAGACCACGACTGACTGACCAACCAGATTTAGCAAAGGGGATGAATACATATGCACATGTCAATTTTCATTTTTTTATTTCCATATATCCTTTTTCTCTCAAATATTGTTCACAAATTTATATATATATATATATATATATATATATATATATATATATATATATATATATATATATATATATATATATTTATTTATAAACATATAACAGGGGCGCCAATAATTATGGAGGGTGCTGTGTATACATATATATATATATATATATTATGGAGCACCCTCCATAATTATTGGCGCCCCTGCTTAAGAAGTGTTCTTTGGCTTCTAATAAACTCTTTCTTTTTTTTATATATATATATTGGACAACAATGCAAAAAAAGAGAAAAATCTAAGCTTTAATTCAAGTGCCTTTATTTGGTGGGGAAAAAATCACACATTAAGAAATCTTTTGAATGAAATCATGTGTCTCACAATTATTAGCACCCCTGGTGTTAATACTTTCTACAAACTCCTGTTGCCAAAAAAACAGCACTTAATCTTCTCATATAACTCTTCACAAGATAGGAGAATACAGAAAGAGGGATCTTTGACAATTCCTCTTTGCACAACATCTCTAAATCATCCAGAGTCCTGGATCTTCTCATATGCACTCTCCCCACTGGTTTTCTATTGGGTTGAGGTCTGGGGACTGACATGGCCATAAGAGGAGCTTGATTTTGTGCCTTGTGAACTGTTTTTGAGTAAATCTGGCCACAAATCTGGCCACCTCGTTATCTTGCTGAAAGACCCAGTGATGACCCATCTTCAGCTTTTGGGCAGAGACCACCAGATTCTGATTCAAAATGTTCTGATATTTCACAGAGTTCATGATCACATGTATCCTTACAAGGTTCCTAGGTCCTGTGGAGGAGAAACAGACCCACAGCATCACTGATTCTCAGCCATACTTAACAGTGGGCATGAGGTGTTTTTCTGCGTACTCATCCTTAGTGTTATGCTTACAGTGTTTGTTACCAAAAAGCTCTATTTTGATGTCATCTGACCAAAGGATATGGTCCCAGTTAAAATCCCAGTATTGCTTGGCAAACTCCACCCGTTTACACTTATGAGTATACAGCCATGGCCGAAATTGTTGGAACCCCTGAATTGTTTCCAGAAAATGAAGTATTTCTACCAGAAAGTTATTGCAATTACACATGTTTTGTTATTCACATGTTTATTTCCTTTGTGTGTATTGGAACAACACAAAAAACAGAGGAAAAAAAGGCAAATTTGACATATTTTCACACAAAACTCCAAAAATGGGCTGGACAAAATTATTAGTATCCTCAACTTAATACTTAAAACTTTGGTTGCACACCCTTTGGAATAAATAACTGAAATCAATCGCTTCCTATAACTATGAACAAACTTCTTACACCTCTCAACTGGAATTTTGGACCACTCTTCTTTTGCAAACTGCTCCAAGTCTCTCATATTTGAAGGGTACCTTCTCCCAACAGTAATTTTAAGATCTCTCCACAAGTGTTCAATGGGATTTAGATCTGGACTTATTGCTGGCCACTTTAGAACTCTCCAGCATTTTGTTCAATCCATTTCTGGGTGCATTTTGAAGTATGTTTGGGGTCATTGTCCAGCTGGAAGACTCATGACCTAGGATGCAAACCCAGCTTTCTGACACTGGGCCCTACATTGCGACCCAAAATCCTTTAGTAATCTTCAGATTTC
Source organism: Crenuchus spilurus (assembly GCA_036984385.1). Classification (NCBI taxonomy): domain Eukaryota; kingdom Metazoa; phylum Chordata; class Actinopteri; order Characiformes; family Crenuchidae; genus Crenuchus; species Crenuchus spilurus. Next base: position 79 of record BRDA01075978.1, on the reverse strand, counting down.
ATGATGCCTTGCACACAGTAAAGGCACCCAGTTCCAGAGGCAGCAAAACAACCCCAAAACATCTTTGAACCTCCACCAT
>BRDA01075973.1:3069-15254 GCA_036984385.1 Crenuchus spilurus | reverse complement strand
CTGACCTATATAAGTGATATTAACAAACATCAAATTAAAACATTATTCACCAGTGACCTCTAAAGGTGATATTAACAAACATCAAATAAACAAACTTTACTCACCACTGACCTTTAAAGGTGATATTAACAAACATCAAATAAACAGACATTGCTAATTTATTATTAATATTTTGAAAGTATGTCTTGCACATGCACCAATAATAACAACTAAATACAACAAAACTATATTGTATATGTAAATGTATACATATAGTTTGTTTTTGTGATTCTTTTATAGTTTGTGGTTGTAAGTATGTTGAAAAATTAAGTCTGAAGCAAGTTTTGAAACAGATAAATTATAAATTACTGTGCTGGGCCAAAGGTCATATACCTGATCAGGAGGTTGAAATAAAGCAGGATAAGTCAGCACTCTCTGCCTTGACCAAGTGGTGCTACCTCAAGGAGTAAGAAACATTTCAAGTCATTTTCTTGTCTCCTATAGACATGTGCTTCATGAACCACTGAATTCTCTTCATTGCTTGCTGCAATTTAAATGTGCCCAATTAAAAAAGCCTGACAGGGCTTATATGTATAAACATGTTTTTTTCTTCTGATAATCAGCTGTTAGCTGCTATAATGTTTATTCAGAAACAAATGTGTCTGTCTGGATGTCTAGTACAAACATATTTGTGTTTAAATGCTGCAGACATGTTTATTTGTTATTTTTAATAATTGGAATTAGTTATTAGTATTTAATTAGTAATTAATAATTTGTGGTCTGGTGGTCAGGGCTCTGGTCTTATGACTGGAAGGTCGCCGGTTTGATCCCTAGGCAGGTCCTGACTGAAGTGCCCTTTGATCAAGACACCTAACTCCCAACTGTAAGTCACTCTGGATGACAGTATCTGCTAAATATCTCAAATGCAAATGTAAATTAAATGTGATGTGATGATTCAATACTAGACGGGAGAAGATATTTATAAAATCAACACATGCATTGAAATTGGGCAATGTTTTAAGATTTAAAGACCTTCTTAGACACTGTTGCATTAATTTAAAACCGTGGATGGCTTCAGCAAATTTTGACTAAAACTATTGTTTATAGAACTGCAGATTTACAGTTTGCGTACCGGTCAAGTGTGGGAGTGGAGGATGCCATCCTCCACCTACTACACTGAGCCCACTCACACCTGGATAAGAGTAACAGCACAGTGAGGATTATGTTCCTGGACTTCTCAAGTGCCTTCAACACCATCCAGCCCCTTATACTTGAAGACAAACTGAACAGGATGCGAGTGGAACTTTTCAACAACTTTATTAATATATTATCTACCTACCTCTTTTACTGTACTGTATTGATGAAGCTGCTGGAACCTTAATTTCCATGAAGGAACCTCCTAAAGGGATCAATAAAGTACTATCCATCCATCCATCCATCCATCCATCCATCCATCTATGAAGTGTCTCACTTGTAATTTCAAACAACACTTGGCTTGAGGCGATAGGGTCAGTGGAGCATCAGTTGTTATATGTACATTGTTTGTTGATGCTTGACACTTACAGTCTATAAAATTTCAGGCAATACATATTAGACAACTTGAGGATAAGATGGCAGCAGCCCAGCAGATTTCCTCTCTGTTATGAATGCTGTATTGATCATGAATTTTTTAGCTCCTAACAGAGCAGAATTTATCTGCTGGGGCTGTAAACACCCTTCAAATGACAAAACTTACAAGTTTATCAATACCCCTATTAGATTGTCCACATGTTCACTGTTCATTGGGTTGTAAAAATATTACAGCAAAAACAACCCATCAGAAGTTGTTATTGTGTCCAAGACTAATATAGCTAATAAATCATGTTCATTAGTTAGCATCATGTTTGACTTGTCACTGTATAAATGTCCTGGGATTGCATTAGTTCAACAGGAGGATGTCTGTAGTGAAATACTGTACTGTATAACCTTTCAATAAAGGCAGGATGAGTGACTTTCTAATGGACAATGCTTACCCAGGGGAGGGTCTCTGGTGGACACACATGCTAGGACACCAAATATAGCAAACAGTATTGGTCAAATATATTTATTTCCAACACAAGGTGACATCTGGAAAATCAGTGAGACATGTGTCCAGATGTGACTAAAATGATCAGAAGAGTGCTGACTGGCTGATGGAAATAAAATGAGCTCCTGTAAAAGAAGAAATGACCTCAGATCCCCCTTGTCTATTTAATCCCATCCTAACAGTTACATTTTTAGACACTAAGAGAACTTTTGGGACAAGCATAAGAGACTCACCTTAAGCATCACTAATGTTCAGCATCCACCTGGTTGATGCAAAAGTAGTCAGTGGACACCAGAACTCTCATCCTTTGTAGCTCCATCTTGCTGGTGTTCGGTCAGAGATTACATACATAAAATGTACATACATTATACTTATATAGCGCCTTTCTATACACCCAAGGACGCTTTACAATCAACACACTCCATTTACACACACCGGTGAGAAGCGGCAGCCAATCGCGCACAGCGTACTCTCAACCGGAAGCGCCCGTCCACCTGGAGAACTGCATCGAGCACTAGGGGGATCACCCAGGACAGAGTGCCAACCATATCTGGGCATACATACATACATACATTCATTCACACCGGGGTCATTTTTTAGAGTATCCAGTCCACCTGATCTCCATGTTTTTGGACTGTGGGAGGAAACCAGAGTCCCCGGAGGAAACCCACGCGGACACGGGGAGAACATGGAAACTCCGCTCAGATACGGACTCGAACCCAAGACCTCAGCGCTGAGAGGCGAACGTCCTAACCACTAAGCCACCATGCTGCCCAAATTGTAGCTCATCATTTGAAGCAGAGTTTGCGTTAATCATCCTCTAACCCTTCCTCAGTGGTCAGTTTCTGATCACAGAGCTGTTCTTGTCTGGATATTTTAGGATGTGGGTTCACTCTCAGAGCAATAGTGACATGGATGTGTGTAAAAACATCAGTACCACCACTACCATGATACCTACATGTTAGTGTCACTGCTGTAGTGAGAATAACAAAAATAGCATTATTGTGCTCAGAAAATGATCAAGGATGAAATGGAGTAGATGGGGTTAATAAACTGCAACAACAGGCTTATTTCTAATTAAGAGAACAGAGATATACAAGGGAGGTGTTTCTAATACAGTGGCCAGTGAGTGGATGTAGTAAGGTTGGTGTTTTGTATTAAAGTGGATGAGGAATGTATATTAAAATCTCTACTGTTACTCTCTCTGTGGGACCTCTCTATAACCCCTCTATTCTGCAAACCTGCTAAGTCAGCAGGTATTGCTCCCATGAGCCTCATTAGTTGACTCCCCTTATTGTCAGAGTATCTTGCAGATACACAGTTCAAGAGTAATGGTGTAGGGGGGTGGGGGGATGGAGGACAAGTTATTGTTGGCTACGTGGGCCTGTGTATGAGCATTCACACACAACACAGTAATCCTCTCATCATCCTGGACCACAAAAGCCAGGAAATTCCAAAAATAGCTCCTCATTTGCATGGAGCGTTGCTCAGCTCAAGCCTAATAGAGTCGAAGACTTTGTTGGTATTTTTAGATGAGGTTCTTTGCCATCAGTAAATGTGTGCCAGATAAAGATATTCTCTCTGTTTTTGCCCTTTCTCTAGTTCTCTCTCACTCTCCTGTTCCCGATTCCTTATTTGAAAACATCCTTTCTCACTCCTTTGCCCTCCTCTACCCCCTATTTGAATAATTAAAACATGTGGCATTAATATTCTTTCAGTTTGCAGAGGTAAACAGACATGGTTTAAAATCAGTTTGCCTTTCAGGGTGGCTGCCAACACTTGGTTTTAACTTCCCTTTTCCATTAGAATAGTTTCTGACCCAGATTTTGATGTCATGACTTGTGCGGCAGAACTTGAAACCTTGTCTCATTTTTGTGCTGCTGATACCCAGTGAAAACTGATGGATCAAGTCTAAGCAAATCATCTCTGACAGAGTGGCCCATGAGGAAATAGTTACGGGATTGTAAGGATGGGGGTGGGGTGGGCAAATGGGGCGGGTGGCCTATTTCTTAGGCAACCAGATCTCTCTCAGCAAATCAAATGATCCGCTCTGGGGATTGTTCACTTGTGTGGGGATACACTCCACTTGTTTATAGTAAGCTTTAGGAATAAATCATATGCATAATCTAAATCAGGACATGGATAAAGGCTGAAAAAAAACAATAAATAAAAGACAGAACACCAGCGTATATTTATAATTATAGATCACTGAGAAATCAATAACTAAAGTTTCAATCATTTAGGTACAATCAAAATTTCATATCAAAGATATAGTGATTAGTTTACGTAATAGAGCTCATGAATATTAGATTATAAATCTTTTAAGTACAATCAGAATATCACATCAAAGACATGGTGAATCAGTTTAAATCACAGAACTATGTATTTAGGTATAATTAAAAATATAGATCACCCAGGTCCATTTTCCAGCTGTGTACATTTAAAACCATAGATCATCTTAGTATATTTGAAGTCTTAGATCACATAAGTACATTTGAAACTGTAGATCACCTAGGTACATTTTCTGTATGCAACACTAATACAACTCCAAGTGATGTATAACAATATTAATACCAATAATAATACTAATATATAACACTTTGCTATGTTTTTGTTCTCAAGTCTAGCAGATCAAGAACACAGCAAGGTTTTCATTACATAACATCAATCACAAGCACAAGCTAAATTAATGCAATAAAATGGGTGTTACTGTGAAATAAATAAAACATGAATAAAAAAGTATTTGTAGCTCCTACAGTCTTGGCGGCAGTGAAACTTAAACTTGCAGCGTAGTGACAGAGTCTCTGCAGTGCCCTTGTTTGGTAATGCCCCAGATTTATGGTACACCCTCTCATCCTCCAGGACCCTTCGAATCCACATTAGCCTGACAGAGTTCAAAGAAGCAAATGTGTGTATAAGACGAGACGCTCTTATGCTTTGGTCCCTCTTTTAAGACTCTCACAATCCTCTCCGAAGTGTATTTGTCTTTTCCAGACTCTATTCCCCCTTTAGATAAGGCTTGGCGCTTGCTCGAGTGGGACGAAGTATGTAGGGGGAAAATCTCGTAGCATAAACCATGAAGCGAAGCCGGATTATGGCTGAAGTTTCAGCGAGTTGAAGTCACTCCAAAGCGGCGTGAAAAGGCCAGGTCAGGATAGACTATCCTGTAGAGTGCTGAATACTTCTGCAGGGCAAAGCCAGGTTCATCACACAGAAGAGTAGAGGCTACTACTGCAGCAAAGGAGGCAAACTCTCTATTAATAATGTTGAAGAGGTACATCCAGCCAGTGAGTGAATGTCACCTCTGTGTATGATGTTAACACTCCACCACTTCACTGATTACAATACATTCTTTTAAAGTGAATATACAGAATAAAACATTATAATGTATTTAACACTCAGTGTGCTGTTTTAAAATTGCTAACGTTTGTTAAAAATGTTGCACTGTAAATGATTTTGAACTAGTCTACTGCATATTATTGATGTGAACTAGTCTACAGTGTGTTGTTTATTATACCACAGTTAGTTCTGATTACCGCACAATAATGACACTCTGATTGAAGCTCTTTAAGTATTACTCCACCACATTCACAAAGAAACTAACAACTATGCTAGTGCTAACAAAAAAGGCAGAGAAGTGCAGTCAATACAGTGAAGAATCTGGACTCTTAATATATTTACAGCTCGGCTGAAGAGCACTAATGTCAGTTTTAGTACCATCAACAAATGTGAAATGAATCAGCTTCTACAGTGTTCATGGATCAGAAATGTTACAGGAGGGTGCTATTTTTAGCAGATGTATGAACCTAGAATCAGTTGTGAATGGTTTACTCCAGCATCTGAGAAATCACTATATCTGTGTTTATTGTCTGTATAATAAGACGTTATTGGGTCTGATGATGTTTTAGCAGAGGAGTGTCTGATAGAGAAACTATTTTATCTCGCAGAATGTTGATAATCAAATTTTTTTTTCTGTCCCCCTTTATATTAAGATCTAACAACAAACAGCGATAACAGAACTGTCGTATAATCACAATAATACACTCAAGAGTTGTGCTATAATGTTAGATATTTACTGGTGTACTGATCAGTACTCAGCCTGTGGCTTCATGCCTACATCTGCAGCACACCAGTGCCAATGTGAACATTATAGGACTCCCTCTCTTGTATTATCCTTTAATTATTTAGTCTTACTTCTTCTTGTTCTTCACAAATATCCTCAGAATGTTTAATAAAGCAGGCATGTTGTCCACTTTATAATATTTTAAGAGAAAACACTTCACGGCTGAGGTGACTCTTGATCTTGATCTGACACAGTTTCCTGGAAAACAGGCCATCTGTTGCATTATTGATATTGTACTCAGGTATATTAGTGCTAATGGGCGTATTGTGTGCTTATTTACAGGGCTTTGTACACACATGATTGGGACCATTGCCATTAGGACACATTAGGAATCATTAGGAGTCATTAAGATGACTGAATTCCATTTCTGTCTTTGTGCCTTACTGAAATAATAACTAAAATCTGCATGGCAGTAGAGAATATAGATACAGAAAAAATGCCTAGTATGAACTACACTCACAGCCACACTAGCCTGTAGCTCTTCCACTGGCCTCTTTATTAGAAACACCTGAGAGCTACTTCATGGATGTACTATTACAGGGTGTAGTCCATCAGTTGCTGCATAACCAACCCCCCACCCCCCATTTGTCATTGACCAGTTTCTGACCAAAGGACCACTGATGCCCATAAATTACTTGAATACAGTGGCAGACTCTTTTGAAGGGCAGGGCCAAAAAAATATAAAGGGCACATTTTCCCCACTAGAGGGGCATTTCTCAGTTAGAGGGGCACCTACCCAGACACTACATCATGTACAATTGTAGGAGAACCCTATACAGCACTGCATCACATTTTCTCTACTGAAAAGGACTATCTTTGAGACTCTGTCTAGTAGGGGTGACATAGAAGATACTTTTCTATAGGAAAGGCAACCAAATAAGTGGACTTATTAAGACAGATTATCTATTTTTCTTGGTCTAGAGGGCACAGCATCATCATTTATTGGAAAAAAAGAGGCAATTCAATTATTTGTTCTCACGTGAAGAGCAGCTAAGAGGGCACTTTGGAGATATTTTTTCATCTATTAGTGCACAAGGGAGGTGGCCACCAGTTCTTGAGTACCATCCTATTTCTATAGATATGGTCCATTAAGGCCAATTGTTTGTGCATCAATGCAAATGTGAATTACTAAAATCAATCATTGATTGAAGTAGGTTCAGTATCAAAACATTACGTGAAACCCTGGCCATAGTCACTGCAGTGGCCAAAGACACTGTATGCACCGTGTCAGTCCATATAAATGCCTGGTTTGGTTGCAAGCACAACTTTATGCATTATTCTTGATGTTTTATGAGCAGTTATTCACTATAGGTGCTAATAAACCATTGAAAACTGTGCCAATTAGAAAGGTATAAACTTTGGAAAGCTTTGTTGTGTGTCTATTCTTTATATGTATATACTACTATAGTCCAGTAAACACCCCCACCCCCAATAAAAAGTTCTTTGTTCCATTTCACTGCAATGTTTCATTACAGCTCACATGCTAAACATACTGAGTCTGGCTTCAGTTGAAACTAGACCCCCTTCCAAAACAGTAAATCACTGCTCACAAACGCCCACTAAAAGCTGCAGGGCCACATGTTAACGCAAACATCATGTCTGCAAAGTTGATGGGAGGACAGTTGAGAATGTATTGCTTTAACCGTGTTCATGCTTTCAGCATGAGGTCATTAGTTTATTACTTCAGTGAATCTTTTATATATGCATGTGCTTATCTTAAGTAAATGATGCACATCCTTTTATATTTAACTTGTTACAGTTTATCTTTAGCTGTATTGGCAAGTCACCCAACTAATTAAACATTGACTATATATACTGTATATTATACACTCACTGGACACTTCATTAGGTACACACTCTTTCATTTGATCAGCACCACTGACTATACAGGTGCACTTTGTAGTTCTACAGTAACAGACTGTAGTCCATCTGTTTCTCTGTATACTTTATTATCCTCCTTTCATCTGTTCTTCAATGATCAGCACCAACACAGAGCAGCTATTATTTTGGAGGTGGATCATTCTTAGCACTGCAGTGACAGTGATGTGGTGGTGGTGTGTTAGTGTGTGCTGTGCTAGTACGAGTGGATCAAACCCAACAGAGCTGCTGGAAACACTGGACACACTCACTTTGTTGGAGCCTTGTTGGTTGAACTTGGAGATGTCAGAGACAGTAGAACTTGGTTGGTCATAATGACCATCATCATTAATCAGAAGATACTGCTGACTGGATATTTTTGGTCCTGTGAGGACCTTTGAAAAACAGAATGAATGGTGATTAACAAATTACACAGAGAAACAGACAAACTACAGTCTGTAATTGCAAAAAAGCACCTCACAAAAACTAGAAAAAATATATAAAACTAGACTTCAATCCTTATATTAAGCAAAAAATTTCAGTTTGTAATGAACTCCAAAAAAAGACTCAGTAAAAAAAATCTAATATAATACTTTTAATGTAATTTTTTAAAATATCCACTGCAGTGGACGGTAGGTCTTAACAGTTGTAAAGCAATGCTATATAATCTGAATAGTTTTATGGTTTGTTTGTATATCCTTTTTGATCATAAACCTGGTCCATAAACTGAAACTGCTACGCATGAACTAAAACTGCTATCCAAATTTTGAGAACATCTCTCATTATGAAAAATAGTATATAACATGAAACAAGGAGAAATTAGTCAAAATTATGGTTGCATTTATAAAAATTGTATTTCAAATATACTATTATATTTACTACAAATATTTGCAAAAATAGCTATAGGTTCATATTTTTATTTTTATGGACAACAATGGGAGTATTGGAGTAACAATATTTAACAGACAGCTGCTCACCTTCTCTTTAAAGTCTTGCACTCTCTGCATCTTCATCATCACCATCATCATCACTAATAAAGTTTTCAATTTCTGATATGTTTCCGGTGTCCATTAACATTAATATTTTTAATCTTATTTTACACTGTATTTAACAGATTATTTGTCTATATACACTGCAATTGCATGGTATAGCTTTAACAGCAGCACTAAAAAACATGCCATTAAGACCCACTGTCCACTGCAATGGACAACAAGATTTAAAAAAAAATCCTGTGTTTAACTTTCTGATTTTACAACTGATATTGAACTTTTTATTTCACAAACCATCCCTTAAGATTAAAATTAACTCATAATATGAAGAAAAAAAAGTATTTTAAAATAGATAAAAATTTGTTAAAATGAACCCTTACTCTTCCTCCTTGGCTGGAGTGCTGCCATTGCTAACTTCAGTGTGCTTTTTTTGTTCTCAAGGCAGTGGGCGGGGCTAAGCTGTTAATTGATTGGTTTATAAATGTCTGTTCTGACGAACAACAGATCTCAATTGGTCTTTTGTGCAACAAAACAGTAAAAAGGAAGAAAACATGTGATGTCCATTGCAATGGACGCAGGGTCTGAAAGGTATTAATACAGTATATGCTCATTTTACTTGCTAAGGTTTTGCTTTTGCAGTGCAAACCATAGTCATACCCAGTAACTGGTAAATAAAGCTCAAGATGAGCTGAAATATCTTATTAAGAAAAAGTTAGACTTGAATGAGCTTAATATTCTTGTTCAAAACAAAATTGACAAAAAAATAAGAAAAATGGAACATAAACAAATTTTTTTTTTCTTTCTTAAAAATAATTTTTGCCGTGTATGGACAAATGAGTGTTGATATAAGGAGGTTAATGTAGAAATTAAATTATGATTTTAAAGGCTCATTTAAGAATAAAATTTTAAATTAAAATGTTAATCCAGGAAAATGTTAATGTATTTAAGCCAATCAGGTGTGTTGCAGTTAGGTGGGGTGTAGCTCTATTTTGCAGAAGATCAATATTTCAGATTGCAGTAGTTTCATTAGTGATCATTAGTGATAGAATTATTTCATGCACTGCAAAAAAAATGTCTGTTAAAAAATAAGAAAAATAAAAACAAAATAAGAAAAAGAATAGTTGAATCAAGCAAAATTATCTGCCAGTACAGTGGGGAAATGTATCTTGGTAAGATTTCTTGAAACAAGAAAAAAAATCTAGCACTGTAACTGATCTTGTATTCTCAAAAACCAGTAAAAAATTATCAATATAAGGCGTTATAACTAGATTTAAGCAAAACTTACTTGATCAAATATCTTAAAACTAGCATATTAATCCTGTTTTAAGCATTTTTATAAAACATCATTTGGTTATTTTTATTTTTATTTTTTAATAGAATCTTTGACATTTGAGGCATTTATCAGATACTCTTATCCAGAGCGACTTACAATTGATGCTTAGGGCCCTGGCTCAGGTTACAAGACCAGAGACTTACCACCAGGCCACAGCCTGGCTTTAATGCACTTTACACTCAATACACTATAAAATATGTGTTAAAAAATAAGAAAAAAATACTTGAATCAAGCAAAATTGTCTTAAGATTTCTTGAAACAAGAAAAAAAATCTTAAAAATAGAATCCTTTAATGCACTTTACACTCAATATGGAGTTTAAATAAACAAAATAATGATTTTAAAGTCTTTCTAATTTAAGACTAATACATATAATAAGGTAATACACATTAATATTATTAATATTATTAATATATAATGATATCTGAAGTGGCCAGTCAATGTTTGTAATCAGATTATACATTTAAAAATGATCTGTTTATACAGAATGATTTTAGACTGTTGTAATAATGTTTTTGCTCTGTTATACAGGTCATAAAATTAGAATATCATGAAAAAGTTGATTTATTTCAGTAATTCCATTAAAAAAAAGTGAAACTTGTATATTATACTCATTCATTACACACAGACTGAAATATTTCAAATGTTTAATTCTTTTGATTATAATATCTACAACTAATGAAAGTCCCAAAATTAGTATCTCAGAAAATTTGAATATTACTTAAGACCAATACAAAAAGGATTTTTAGAAATTTTGGCCAACTGAAAAGTATGAACATGAAAAGTATGAGCATGTACAGCACTCAATATTTAGTTGGGGCTTCTTTGGTCTGGATTACTGCAACAATGTGGCGTGGCATGGAGTCGATCAGTCTGTGGCACTGCTCAGGGGTTATGGGAGCCCAGGTTGCTCTGATAGTGGCCTTCAGCTCTTCTGAACTGTTGGGTCTGGTGTATCACATCTTCCTCTTCACAATACCCCACAGATTTCTGTGGGGTTAAGGTTAGGTGAGCTTGCTGGCCAATTAAGAACAGGGATACCATGGTCCTTAAACCAAGTAGCATTGGCACTGTGTGCAGGTGCCAAGTCCTGTTGAAAAATGAAATTTGCATCTCCATAAAGTTGGTCAGCAGCAGGAAGCACGAAGTGCTCTAAACCTTCCTGGTAAACGGCTGTGTTGATTTTGGACCTCAGAAAACACAATGGACCAATACCAGCAGATAACATGGCACCCCAAACCATCATTGACTGTGGAAACTACATTGGACCTCAAGCAACATGGATTCTGTGCCTCTCCTCTCTTCCTCCAGACTTTGGACCTTGATTCTAAAGGAAATTAAAAATTTACTTTTATCAGAGAACATAACTTTGAACCACTCAGCAGCAGTTCTGTCCTTTTTGTCTTTAGCTCAGGTGAGACACTTCTGACGCTGTCTCTTGTTCAAGAGTGGCTTGATACAAGGAATGCGACAGCTGAAACTCATGCATATGTGTCGTGGTTCTTGAAGTCCACTCTTTGTGAATCTCCCCCACATTTTTGAATGGGTTTTTTTTGGTGCGGTTATCCCTATTGCTTTTTTCTACCACATGTTTTTCTCCTTCCCTTCACCTCTTACACACAGAGCTCTGTGAACAGCCAGCCTCTTTAACAATGACATTTTGTGTCTTGCCTTCCTTGTACAAGGTGTCAATGGACCAGGTAACTGTGGAACATGTTCCTTCCGTTCTGTGTTTTACAGTAACAATTTCTCCGACCGACAAGTGTCTCGAGACACACATTCTCCACTTCCCTTCCTCTTTTTGTACACCATCTTTTTTCGTTATCCCTATTGGCGTGGT
>BRDA01075972.1:12500-15441 GCA_036984385.1 Crenuchus spilurus | reverse complement strand
TGTGTGTGTGTGTGTGTGTGTGTGTGTGTGTGTGTGTGTGTGTGCAATTTTTACTTTCTGCCTTTCTGTGGTTTGTAGTTTTACCATTAAATTCTGCATTTGCATCCAGTTCTCCTGATTGTCTTGTTGTCTAGACAGAACTACTGAGATGTTAAGGAAATCTTCTTTTTGATAAATCTTTCCTCTGGTTTTTCCATCTGTTTTGAATTCTTGAAATATAATACATACTTTGCATATGGACCATGATGGCTTGAGAACATTTTGTTTGAATGGTTTGGGGTCATACTTTCTACCTCATGATATTAAAGGGATTTTACGTGCTTCAGACTAGCCTAACTCCATGTTCCTACTGTCTGCTCATTTCAATACTGTTCAATGATTTCACAGTTATCTCGCATAGTTACACAGTGAATTACATTTACATGCAATTAACATTCTGTATATACAGGTTTGAAAGTGCAGTTCCATTTTATTATATAAAGGATATTTATTTCATTTCATCACCTGCTTGCACAAAGTATTCTGAGAATATCAAGATCAGATCATAATGTATGTTATACACTGTATTGACATAATGTACAGGGCCACATCAAAATATTTTTAAAATGTCAAAAAGTCCATTTTTAAACAAAGTATGAAATTTTATATTTATTACACATAAAGTGATATATGTCTCTTTTTTTACTGTTGATTGGCTTACAGCTCATTAAAAAAGCTTTAAATATGTCACTTTACATGTAATGAACATCTAACTTTTTCCACAATATTCACAAATTTGGAAATGCACTAGTAATCTTGCACTTTGGCACTTGATTCAAAGAGCTTAAGATGGGAAACATCACAATAATTGTGCCATTTAATTTAATCTCATTATTTGTTTAATTGTGCTCTAACTCTAATTTGAATCAATGTTCTGCTCTTCCAGGATAAACATATTGAGTGAATATACGACTAAAAGCAAGATTAAAAGGGCAGAGATGAACTGCAGTGTGGTTAAAATTAGCTGAAAGGTAATTGTTTTAGTAAAATATGGGAATGGTTTGTGCATCATTTCCCAGTAAATCTGGGAAAATTGCATTGTTTTCAAGACATCTGTAAACCTTAACAGATGAACTAGAATGTCATAAAACTAAACACTAAACAAACGCTGGAAACACAGTCTGCCCATCTGCTGTCTCTCAGAGGTGGACGTGAGACCATTTGGTATCAGAGCAATGTGTTTGTGACTGTAAACGATAATGATAGCAGCTCATTTCAATGACTGTTTTGACCCTTTAACCGCTACAACACTGTCAAGATGTTGCAACTATAAGTTTAATCTTGTTTGTATAAAGATGAAATGTGTTTTATTCTAAACATTAAGAAATAATTTATTTTGGTTTAATATTGAGATCAATGTGTGTTTAATATAAACAGGTCAAAGTAGAATGAGTTCTTAGATATTTGATTTTTAAAACATTTTTTGGAAGATATTCTAATGAATTGTGTAGCTGCCTACCATGGACTACATCTAAAACTGCTTAGGGTAATCCCAGATTGGCATATGGTGAGGTTCATCATGGAAATGATATCGAACCAAAGCTTCAATGTAAAAACCAGCGATGGTCAGACCAGCAAGCTTGATAGGCTAAAGAATAGTGTCCCGCAAGGCTCCGTCCTCTCACCAATGTTGTTCAACATCTTTATTCATGACCTGCCAGACACAAAATCGACCAAGTGCAGTTATGTGGACAATTTGGCCATCATGCTGCGATGCCTATCATGGATGGTATTGGAAGATGGTATCAAATGTGACATGGGTATCCTGGTAAACTACCTTCAGAAATGGCATCTCCAGCTTAACATGGGCAAGACAGTGTCTGCAGCATACCACCTCAATAATCAGGAAGCAAAAAGTTAACTGGATGTGTATGTTGACAACAACTTTTGAGTTGAGTAAGCCCCCAAGTATCTAGGTGTACTCTTAGATCAGACACTGTCTTACAAAGAACATGTGGTTGAAGTGAAGGCCAAGGTATCAGCAAGGGTCTCACTCAGACCTTTTGGCATGTTCAACTTAGGGAGCTTTCCCCCAGAGTCTTTGCACATCTATGCAAGCACTTTTCTTGCCTGTAGTCAAATACAGTGCACCAGCCTTGAGTAGAAGTCCACATGTGAACAAGATAGATAATACCATCAACAGCATCCTCAGGATAATAACTGGATGCTTGAAACCCATCCTGGTGTCCTACTTGCCTGCCCTTGCTGGACTTGCTCTGGCTAGACTCAGATGGGATGCAGCTACACTCACCCTGGCTATTAAAGCCCAGAAGTATAATTGGCACACTCTGAACAAAGTCATAACAACACCGGATCCACTGGGTAGGCTCAAGTCTCGCCATCCCTACAACAAGGCAGTTCAAGAGATGTTGCAGTTTATCCTAGAGGACATGACAAGGGACACCTGACTGGCAGCATCCTGGAAACAAACATGGAAGATGGCTGGGCACCATGTAACAATAAATTAGGGACCCAGGAAGCATCATAAAATGAGAAAACCTGCCATGCCATCTGTGGATCTGCTTCAAGTAATTTGTGAAGAAGTGGAGCCTTTCAGACAGTGCAGCATGGGAGTGTGGTGTACCTGAACAGACTGCCGATCACATAATGAATGGATGCCCCCTATGCAGTCCACCATCAGAAGCTGGCTTATTCAATTTAGGACTAGAGATGAGGGTGTGGCTGCAAGACACTGGGTTGGCCTTCTGATGATATATGAAAGAAGAACAAGAACAGGACACTATTGGCTGGGTAATTTTGGTTGGTGCATTATTTTCACTCCAGCAGTGACACTGAGGTGTTTAAAAACATCAGCAGCAGCACCACGCACAACACACCACCATAATATCAGTGTCACTGCAGTGTTGAGAATGATCCATCACCAAAAAAAATACTCAGTGGT
>BRDA01075972.1:0-10000 GCA_036984385.1 Crenuchus spilurus | reverse complement strand
TTTTACATAATCGCTATATTACCATGACGAAGATAAAGAATTTGAGATTAGTCGACCAAGAAAGAGCTGGAAGGCTCTAAATGGCACTCTCATCTCATGATATGTTTTCATAAATGAAACATTGCCTGACTCCACCTAACAGTTGAATTCCTCTGCTGTCTGGGGTTCACAGAACACGCTCTTCTCAGTCAGGGGTGAAGAATGAGACATCTTATTGAAGAAGAGAGATTGACCGGTCATCCAACCAAGACTCACTAGAATGGGTTGGTAATAACAGGGGATTGCTGTTCAGATTTGGGTGCCTGACCTGTGACCATACACTGAACAATAGGATACAGTAACACATACGATTGAGCAAAGTGAGAAATTATCCATACCATTAAAACCACCTCCCTGCTGTGGCCTGGTCGTTAGGGACTTGGTTTTATGAGTGGAAGGTGATTAGTTCAATCCCCTCGCTGGACATGACTGAAGTGCCCTTGAGCAAGGCACCTAACCCCCAACTGCTCCCTGGGTGCCTTGGATAAAGGCAGCCCCCTGCTTCACTAATGCTCACTGCCCCAGAAGGCTAAGATGCTGACACTATGACCAGAAGATCGCGAGTTCGAATCCCAGTCATGATGTTTGACATCAACAGCCGGGGCCCAAAAGTGCAAGAATTGGACATGCTCTGTCTGGGCGGGTAGATGGAGCTCTTTCTCTCTATCACTTTCACATTACAATGTATGCTGGCTCAGGAGTCTACTGATTAGTCCATTCGGAGCGCGTTAGGCTAACCAGTGATGATGTATCATCAGTAGTTTGAAAAGAAGAGGTGGCCGCATCACACACATCGGATTAGGCTTCTGCTTGTCTTCACCCTCCTACAGCCAGGAGCATTGCAAACATGATGGGGAGAGTCCTAATGGATGGGATGGGCTAACTGACTACTACTACACTGGGAAGGGGATCAAATTGGCAAATAAATAAAATAATAATAAAAACTAGAAAAGTGCATTTCCTGAAGGAACCGCGGGATATTGCGCATTGCTAACATGGCCCACAAGCTAAGGTATCCCAGTTGGTTTGTAAGGTGATGTTTTGGTATTTGTGGTGGTTGATATGGCACCCAAGGTGGTTGCTATTGATCCCAAGGTGGTTGCTATGGCATCCAAGGCCGTTGCTATGGCACCCAAGGCCATTGCTATGGCACCAAAGGCCGTTGCTATGGCCCTCAAGGCTGTTGCTATGGCACCCAAGGCTGTTGCTATGGCACCCAAAGCGGTTGCTATGGGCCCCAAGGCGGTTGCTATGGTACCCAAGGCGGTTGCTATGGCACCCAAGGCCGTTGCTATGGCACCCAAGGCCGTTGCTATGGGTCCCAAGGCTGTTGCTAGGAGCCCCAAGGCCGTTGCTATGGCACCCAAGGCGGTTGCTATGGGCCTCAAGGCCATTGCTATGGGCCGCAAGGCCGTTGCTATGGGCCTCAAGGTCATTGCTATTGCACCCAAAGCAGTTGCTATGGCACCCAAGGCCGTTGCTATGGCACCCAAGGCCGTTGCTATGGCACCCATTGCCGTTGCTATGGCTCCCAAGGCCATTGCTATGGATCCCAAGGCCGTTGCTATGGGTCCCAAGGCCGTTGCTAGGGTCCCAAAGGCTGTTGCTATGGGACCCCAAGGCCGTTGCTATGGGACCCAAGGCCGTTGCTATGGCACCCAAGGCCGTTGCTATGGGCCTCAAGGCAGTTGCTATGGGCCTCAAGGCGGTTGCTATGGCATCCAAGGCGGTTGCTATGGGTCCCAAGGCGGTTGCTATGGGCCCTAAGGTGGTTGCTAAGGCACCCAAGGCGGTTGCTATGGGCCCCAAGGCCGTTGCTATGGTACCCAAGGCCGTTGCTATGGCACCCAAGCCCGTTGCTATGGGCCGCAAGGCGGTTGCTATGGCACCCAAGGCGGTTGCTATGGGCCTCAAGGCGGTTGCTATGGGCCTCAAGGCCATTGCTATGGGCCTCAAGGCCGTTGCTATGGCACCCAAAGCGGTTGCTATGGCACCCAAGGCCGTTGCTATGGCACCCAAGGCCGTTGCTATTGCGCCCAAGGCCGTTGCTATGGCACCCAAGGCTGTGGCTTGAGTGTATGCGAAAATGAATGGAAGTCAATGGGAGGAACGAGGGAAGAAAAGATGACCAAAAAAGGAGTGCGGGTCAGTATGACTCTGTTACCTGCCATGATGTAGTATATCAATTTTGGTTGTTGTCGCGCAAATGGAAGCCTGGAATTTGGTATGGCCAAAAATGAATGGAGGTCAGTGGGACGAAAAAGGGATGGCAATAAAACGACAAACAAACGACTGCGGGTCAAAACAACAGTGAATTTGTGCTCAGGGGCCTGCCCTGATATAGTGTATCCGAAACGGTGCAAGTCGGTCAAGCAGAAGTACAGTAGATGAGTATGTATTTTTGCTCCCCATTCATTCTCTATGGGAAAAAAATCCCAGATTAAGGAAGTTTTTAGGAAAACCGCAAATCCGATCAAAATTCTGTATACGAGCCTGGATCACACAATCGGACCGAACAATCTGGAGTTGGAACGGTGTCGATATCTCAAAAACTGCGGGACAAGAAGCGCGTCAAAAATCCAGCGGAAGAAGAAGAAGAAGAAGAAGAAGAAGAAGAATATATGAAAAACGAATAACAGTATATTGCGCATTGCTTTGCAATGCACAATGTAATAAAGGTGCCACAGAAGATTACTTAAGGCTATGTTCTGACTGCAGGCAAATTGGGTTTGTTTCTCAATTCAGATCTGTTGCTATGACTGACCACACTGTTATTTGCAAGTGAACAGATCTGATTTGTATCTCCATGCATCACAAACTTGCTTGGGTTGCTGTGGTAATGGCACAGACATCAGTAACTATGTAGCTACATTGGTGTCATGGCTTTTATGGGTTTTAGAACTCCTACATTGCAACAGACACATTTAGTGAGGAGGAGGATGGTAAACACTGCAGTGTTCTGTGCTGTAGTTACGGCTGGCTTCACTGTGCAGCGAGAGGTGTGGTGTTATCTCTACACTTCTGTCATTCTGGATTTGACATGGTCATTGTTTGTCATGTTGCAAGTGATATGAAGGCACTTTGAATTCAAATTTGAGCATCCAGAGTGTTCTGACTGAAACGGAGCTGTACAACTCTGATTGGATTCATATTTCAAACCACCTGCAAATGTGGTTTGGATCTGATTTGTTGTGTTTGCTTGCCTATTAAAAATCAGTCTGCGTAGTCTAGATATGCCAAAAAATCCGATTTGGGCTAGCAATCTGAACACAGCTTTAGTGATGCCATAAAAGAATCCCTTTTAGGACCTTTTTAAAACGCTGGTTCTTTAAAGAAGCATATTTTAAATGAACTGTGAGAATGTGAAGAGACTTTCTAAAGTATAAAGAATCTACACTTCAAACAAAAGGTCTAGGAAGAACAAATTCAAATTCAACAATTACAGACTGCAGTCCATGTATTTTTCAGTGAATGTTGTTAACCTCCTTTCACCCTGTTCTTCAGTAGTCAGGACCCCCACAGGACCACCACAGAGCAGGTATTATTTGAGTGGTGGAACATTCTCAGTATTGCAGTGACAATGATGTGGTGGTGGTGTGTTGTGCAGTCTATTTCTGCCTATGCGTATATGTCATTTTTTGTGCATTAAGGACAGTACTGAATGTCCTTATTTAAAATGTGTTTAGATCAAAAGGCTTAATTTGTGAGTTAATTTATTAACAAAGCTTATTCAAACCTTCCCGCAGACTTACAAGCTTGATTGTGGTGGTCTTTAGCAGACCGTACATTGTAAAAAGGATGCTCTTTTTTTTCAGAATTCTGGGCCGAGTTTGAAGGCTGCCAGGCAGGGTGGCATTGTTTTGATGTGCTCACTGTCAGATGGATGAATGGACTACTTTTGGCTTCTTTCCCAGATGTGCCTGGCCACCTGAGTATTATTGAGGTGAGCGATGAAGGGTGATTTATTGAAGCTGGCTGTATGTATACAAACCCCAAACAGCGCTGGAGCAGAAGCTACAACAGCGTGCAGGGTCCAACACCATGAGGCCATTTTCCAGCAATTAAGCAGCACAGTCACTTTTTCCCCTTTGTGGCCACTCAAAGCAAAAACTGTACTGTGGCTGGGCCTGAACCACATCCAATAAATGAGTAAATAAATAAATAAATAAGAAAAGCTGGTCTGGTGGCTTCCAAATTGGGGGATGAATGCAATTCATATGCAGCAATTTTTGTTTGTGAATTCAGGTGAATCGAAGCAGAGTAAGAAAACTGAACTTTTATCACTGGTATCCAGGTCTCTTGACGTCTGTTGATAAAAATGGACAAAGATGCAGTGAGTTGTGCAGCTGAAAAAGTAGTATCGGCCATCTGGATGTATGAATTATGTCTGTACTTGTGTCCATTTGTGTACAACCCCAAATAAGAAAAAGTTGGGACAGTAGGGAAAACACAGAAGAAAATAAAATGCAGTGTTTATTTCATTGCAGACAGTATAAACCCAAGATATTTCATGTGTGGTCAATTTCCTTTCATTTAATAATATACAACTACTCCTGTATTTCAGGCCTGCAGCACATTCCATAAACACAATAAAGAAGTCATGATTTCAAAGAGTGGATGTCAACATGTGATTGCAATCATGATTTTGTATAAAAGCAATGTCATGAAAGCCTGAGAAAAATTACTGAAACGTTTAAATCAGCTTACCTCAAATAAAGATTGGAAGGGGTTTGCATATTTTTCCCTATACAGAGCATATCATTGAAAGATTTTGAGAATCTGGAGGAATTTCAGCACGTAAAGGGCAAGGGCATCTCTGATCCCTCAGATGGCACTGCATCAAGAACCATCATTTATCAATAGCTAATATAACCACATGGACAATTGATATACTTTGGAAAACCTTTGTGAAGCTCTACAATACAACTGCACTCAAAAATGGCACTTAAAATTTTACTCTGTTAAAAAGAAGCCATGTCTAGAAGCAGCATCAACTTCTCTGGGCTCAAAGGCATCTGGGATGGGCCACACAGTGTACATGTGCATTATAGTCAGATAAATCAGGTCTTTTTTTAAAGAAATTGAATTTATTTGCTTCAGACCAAAGATGAAGAGGACCATACAATGTTATAAGCAATTAGTCATAAGTCAGTATCGGTCATGGTATGGCAGTGTATCGGTGCCCTTGGCAAAGGTCATTTACACTTCTGTGATGGCAACATTAAAGCAGAAATGTACCTTGAGGTTTTATGTTGCCTACAAGATGACACCTGTTCCATGACAAGACAATACAAAACCACATGCTGCACACTGGTGTGACAATGGAAAAAGAGCATATGGGTACTGGACTCAATTACCTGTGGACCTGATCTGTCCCCAGTTTTTTTTAAACAAAAAATGCAACAAGATACAAGATTTTAGCCAATGTTTGTTTTTTGCCAGTTTGGGGGTTGGTAGGAACTCAAGATACCAACATTTATGTGTAAAAACATTCAGGGTTTATAGTTTTAATTTGGTTTGTCTTGGTTCATTTGCAGAAACTGCAGGCACTTAATCTAGGTATCAGCCATTGAAATTTCTTATAAATTTAAATTAACAGACCTCGTCTTGTGAAAATAATCCAGCTAGAAGAGAGCTCAAGGGTGCAGGCCCTACATAGCTATCCTATCTGAAAGAGACTCTGTCAGTATATCTGTGATCTATTCAGCATTCAGCAGAGGTAACCAAGCTCAGTGTTTTGCATGGGGATCCATCAGACTATCAGTGTGGACACCATGGCTCATCATGCTTTAATAAATGTGTTTGTATGGATGGGATGCTTTGGGTCTAGATGACCGCTCTTCATACATATGGGTCCAGATGTTTCTTGGTAATGGAAAATGAAAATGGGAAGGGGAAAAAATACCATAAAGTGTGCCTGACCCTGAGACCTGCTATCAGCGGCTAATAACACATTTTCACATTGGCCTGCTAACTCTCAGTCACTGTCAGTGGAAGGCTGAAAAGCTCTGGGCCTGAACGCTGGGGTGGTGCAGGTTTCAGATGGTTCTGAAAGAGGAAAAGGAGGAGGGGGGAGAGTTCAACTCATGGCAGTCCTCCTCATTAGCAGTCATGCGATGAATAATTACACCCTGTCCTCCATTAACTGAAGCACAACAACATTTCTAACTTTGCCTGCCAACACCTTTCACACAACAGAAGCTTTGTTGTGGATCACCAAGGACATTTCTGTTCTGACTGACTGTGCGGGCCATATGAGACACAGGGATGTGCGGTGCTCTTAGGTGATCAACAAATATGTTACATATACTGGAAAAAGTTACCAGTGTAATCCTTTGCAAATTATTCATTGCTTCTTTAAAATGCTAATGGGATTGCTATACTCATTACTTCCTAGGAAAAAAGTAATCACATTTCTCAGTACTTTACTTTTATAAAATTATGAAAAATTTTCTTTACTTTTATAAAATTTAATTATAAAAACCTATAAAAACCAAAAATAAATCTGCACCAACGTAAGTCAATGACAGCTAGGTGTTTAGCCACAAGTTTCAGATGTGTATACGTGTTGTTTTTGTTTAAAGCCATGTCAGAAGGTTATATTCATGGCTAAATCCAGATATTTAGTAGAAACGTTTACAATAATAGCATGAGATCCACATGGTTGTCAATGTTCATATGCGTATATAATTTGGATCTCATTGTAATTTCATATGAACATCGTTAAATGCTTCCACACTTGTGGAGTTTACACACTGGAATTTTGTCTAAGGCCAAAGACAAACAAATACATATTTACCAAATTTACGTTCAAATGCATCACAAATACATGTAATTAATATTCTGTAGACATATAACAAACAAATCACAATTCTTATGAATTCAGGCCTTGTGATGTAATTGCAAGAATTTAAGCTGTATTTCTTTTCATTACTTAATTACTAGAAAAGTAATCAGATTACTGTAACACAATGCTTTGTACTTTCAACCTCCAACACTGACAGTGACTATCCAGTAGCTGTTTCATCTAATCAATGCCTTATTAAATTAAACCAGATGAGCTGCTGGTGGACCATAACAAATCTATACAATGGAGAGCAGTGAGAAGATCAGGGACCAAACCTGTTTTGACTGGATTCTTCTAACCAGCATACCAATAACAAATGATAAATATTTTAGTTACATGTTTTACTATTTATTTATGTTTGATTGTATTTAGTAAAAAAAAAAAAAAGTAATGCTTTACAGGCATCACACAGCCTGCCGAGATAAAATTGTTTAAATAGTTATCATTGCTAAGACTTCTGCACAATACTGTAAAAAAAGTCTTAATAGAAACTGCAAAAGTGGACCATGTTCAGTGACAACTAATCAAAAGTATTGAACACATACAGCTATTCAACCTTAATGTGATGAGTTCATGCATCTTTTTTGGATCAATAATGCTTTTCTGAGGACTAAACAGCTAAATCAATAAAGTGGACAAGCTTCCATTTTGGTTTTAAATTAGAATATTTAAAACACTGTAGAAGATTTTTTCTTGAGGAAAAAATATGTATTTTTTTATTGGAAATCTAAAATCTACACAAGGAAAAATGCTGTGTTCAGTTTCATTCAGAAGACTGTAAGATTCTGACAGGAGTGAATATTATAAGAGGTAACACTTTACCATAAGTGTATATCTATTAACATTGCTTAAAACTTTATTAAACATTATAAAATGGTTAAGATGTCTCAATGATTAATTAACAATTAGAGGCAGACTATACATGTTAATGTGACAACTTCTGAGACAAAATGATCTCACCTCTAAGAAAGCATCTATTAATGATCCTCATGTAAAACTCATATTCATGTGAAATAATCAGCACAGAATGTCATGGTAATGTGTAATTTTGTTTTTGCATATTTGAAATATTCAAATATGTCTGAATAGCCTTTTTTCTGCATGTTAGTGTTTTTCTGCACTACCTGCACCCCCACCCCCACCACCAGCTCTAATGGGGGGTCCTCTTTTTCATCATCTCCGATCTGGTCACCCTACAGTAACACACCTGACCAAGGGCTCCAAGCCTCAAACTCTTGCAGGGCTTTCATGCTAACAGTTATACTGCAAGAGCAGGTGGGACTTTCTTGCTAACTAGATGTAAACAAACATGGCTAGTTGTGAGAGCTTTTTCTCAGAAAAAGTGTGGAGGAAGCCATAACAGCACACATTATAAAGACATTCATGCTGTTACCAAAGTTGGCAGCAATGCCACGTACACACTGAAAAGTTCAGTTCAGCTTGACTCTCATTGGTTGGTAGTCTTTTAGGTATGACATCATGGCATTTAACATCAAAAAATCAATGCTCACTCCACACTAGAGTCATAAATATTGAACTGGTTTATGATTACAATTCACAATCGGGGCACCCCTGACTTCACTTGTGGAAGATCTGAAGGGTAAATATTGAATTACTGACACCCACACTACAGGATAATCTAAGAAGATAATCACTTATGATCATCATGAAATCAGGAGACCTATTATGGTTGTTGGCCTCAAAATCAACCCAATTATCCTATAGTGTGAAGCAGGGTTACTGTAAGATATATAATAACAGTACAGCTTGAATGTATTCAGATGCTGTACTGCTCCTGTACTGCTGCTATTTCACAAATATATTGTTAATATTACAAACAGTATGTTGAGAGTTTATTATTCATCTGCAAAAGAGCTCTATAATAAAAAAGTGTTACTGTTCTTTAAACCTTTTCCAAGATAAACAATTATTCAAGAAAGAAAAAAATCAATATTAATATTTTTACATAATTACACAGTCCAGCACTTTCTAAATAGAAAAATCTATTTTGAGCTTGAATTTGTGTCTGTTTTCATTCAGTGCATGTACTTACACAGTCAGACTCTTTACAGCTGTAGCAATATTCAAAACCTCATACTGCAGAGTTACAAAATCATAAATGTCACTAAACCTGCATGTGCTCTAAATGCTCCTATTGTTTATTCCATGGTGTGAATTTGACACTTTTGTGAGATTATCAGCATATAAGGCACAACATGTACAAATAATAAACCCTATCCATAGCAACAGAAGACTTTGAGCTATGAATAGATAATAGATTGTTTCGACGGCGCTGCTTTTCATTTTGGCCATCTGTTGCCTGAAAGCTATTGTAGCATGCTGTTTGGGGTCAAGCACCCACTGCACCAAAGTGAACAGAGCAATCCAGTAATGAGTGGTGGGTTTTCACCTGTGACTGGTATTTACTTGTTTTATTCATAGTTTCTCTCTCTGTCTGTCTCCTGGCTGAGGCTGAAATTATGAAATGAACATGATGAAGAGTTATTCTAAAGCCTGAGTGATCTAAAGCAAAAAATAAAGGAAGTGGTGGATATTTTAACCCTCAAATTACATGTACTTTCTGCTCATGTTCAACTGCCAATGTTCTTGTCAAATTCACAGACTTCTCTCTTCTAAAAATATCGTTCAGTCTTCTACTTAAGCCAACAGGCTCTAGGGAGTGATCATCACTGGTTTACAGTGACAGAACATCACCATTTTCAGGAAACAGTCTTTTTCCAAATTTTTGGTGGCCTATCCCCAACTGCAGCTGTCCCAGGATTTCACTATTTTAAAACACAGCAGGCATAAGAAAGACCTGCATCAGAGCACAAGAGCAGATGCCTTGTGTTATGCTTGCTTTACACAACAGATGTAAATGTATGCTGCTGTCTATTGGCAAGCAACGCTTATCAAGGATTCTGGGAGGCAAGAGCAAGAGGTTTCTAATCACGAGGTGAGTGACGACACGAGTGACGCACTTCCGGTTCCTACAGTTTCGCGCGCTTAGCTTGTTTACGTTTACGGCTGCTGCTCAAAACTTTTAGAAGTTCTTCTTTAAACGCTTATTGTTTATCTTTTCTACTGACACAACTCATTTAATTGTACGTAGTG
>BRDA01075962.1:0-10555 GCA_036984385.1 Crenuchus spilurus | reverse complement strand
ACTGTATATTGGCCGGCTGACACGGATTAATCAGTTTTACATGTATTCTTATGGGGAAAATGCATCCAGCTAACGAACTAACCAGCTAACGAGCTCGGCTCCTGCACAGATTAAACTCGTAAGTAGGGTTACCACTGTACAAAGGTTTGGAAATTTGTGTTACTTTTGCTTATTTATTTATTATTATTATTATTATTATTATTTTATTGAAGTACTTGGATTTACTTGGATTATTTTAATTTAAGCTATTTTGTAATTAATTAATTTAAATGTATTTTATTGAATGGATGAAGTCTAATTTGCCTAAAGATGTATTTTTGTCTGTTTGACTGAATGCTTGTGTTAACAAATAAATCAGACGTTACTCAAAAGTTACTCAGTACTTGAGTAGTTTTTTCACCAAGTACTTTTTTACTCTTACTCAAGTAATTATTTGGACGACTACTTTTTACTTTTACTTGAGTCATATTATTCTGAAGTAACAGTTCTTTGATTTGAGTACAATTTTTTGGCTACTCTACCCACCTCTGCTTGACACCTCTGTTTACTAATAACAGTGTGGACAGTCATCTCAGCAGACTGGATTTGAGAAACAAATGTGATTTGACTGACAGCTATAGTATTGTTCCACCGGTGTCCCTTCAGAATACCTGAATATTGGTCTTCACTCTGTCTAATAAACACACTGTGATCAACATTTGCTGAGCTGTTTTTGTTTGGTCACTCACATCCATAATACACTGCCCGCTGCTAATATTACCAGCTGCCTCGTCATAAAACAGCTGGCCTCAGCCGGCCACAGACAGCAAAGTGTCATGTTCGACACTAATGAAGGGCATTAGAGTGAACTTCTGCGCAGTATAGTATATCACATTACATAAACACAAACATACAGCAGCTCAGTGCATTCGTTCATTCTAATGTGCAGTGACTGCATTCACCCCCATGGAGTACATAGTATTATGACCTAAATATAGCAGCGTGGTTCTCGTTCTAACAATTATAATTCTCTCCGTGTGCTGGAAGCTCTTGAGGCTACTGATTTAATTAGTGTTCTGGAAGCTATGCTGAGATTTCGAGTGTTTTTGGGCAATCCCATAATCGTTTCTGACGATTTATTCAAAAGCAGAAGTTTAGCACCTGAGCAGTAATTGGTTTACATCATTTGTCCATTCAGTACAGTTAAATGAGGTCACGTTTCACATTTACTGAATTATTCTCATCTAAAGTTCACCGATTAGATTGTTTTAGTCCTCATAACGTCATTTTTGTTTAGCAGCTGTCATAGTTACCTACTTACATACAGTTCTAGACACTCAGAGCACGGCCATTAGAGTCACCTCACCAATGTGCAGCATGCACACCAGAACTCAAACTAACATTAGCTGTTAGTGAGGAGAGTCGAAGCCACTTTATGAAGACGGAGATAAGTAGGAATCAGAAATGTGCTCTTTTAAAGGAAATGACAAGGGATCTTTTCTGACCTCAGTTTTATGTTGAATACAAAGGATGGAGTCATTTATACAGTACAGTCTCCTTAGCACTGCGAGTCCTGTTGAGATTTTCTTTCCTTGGAGGTCTTCCACCCAAGTACTAACCAGACCCAGACCTGCTTAGCTTCATTGGATTTGCATGTTAAGTTGTGCAGGTGCTTTAGTGCTCTAGCTGCTGGCTTAAAACGGAACAAGCTGTTCTTGTTACTGTGTTTTTTAAGCCAAAAGTTGAGGATTGTCCAATGGGAGTGCGCTTCTTCTTTTGAAAGTTTTTTTTTGGCTTACAGTATCGGGCAAACTCAGAAGTCCTGCTTTATGAAATATAACACACACACACACACACACACACAATATATTCATATTGTATTTTCATATTAAAGCATTTAACCAATTAGATTTTGAGTTGGTGTCACCTGGGCCCTCTAGCAGGCTTATGGTACATCACCGTATTCAGACTCGTTGACTGGATAGTCTAGATTAGTTAGCATTAGCTTCAATGGCGATACAAATGGACTTCATGATGGAACTGAAGCGCACGGATAGTCGGTACGACAGAGTAAATGCACTGTTTTTGAGGAATGAGAGGAGGCCAAATTTTGTTTACAAAAAATCAGATTTTTTGGTGAGTAAAATGTTGCTATTTTCCTAAATAATATTGCAAGTTTATGAGGTTATTATTGCTGTTTTTATGTGTAGCTGCAGTAGAAGGAGACTTGTTCACCCCTGGTTTGTTTATTCAATAGAAGCATTTATTAAGGCTACAGGAGTTATCTATCTGTGATGCACTGGCTCTGTATACAGTATTTCTGCATATTAAATTGTTTTTATAACCATAAATTAGTTTCTGAGGGGTAGATTGATTCAGATGGAGCATTACTGAAGGCCTATGTGTGAAATGCATGGTCCACAACTGATATATATATATATATATATATATATATATATATATATATATATATATATATATATATATATATATATATATATATATATTCTCCTCCCCTTATTTATACCTAATAAATGGTCAATTTATATGCAATTGTGTCTCACTGAAATTCTATCCATATACGATTTTTTTTTTACATTTTCTCTTTTAATTATACTCGTTTGTCTTCACATTTCTTCATCTGTAAAGCACTTTGAATGACCTTTGCCTTGCCTATATCTATCTATAAAATGCACCATGTGTTGGCTACTTTTGTGCCTTATTGAAAAAGCAGTCTTGGTTGAAATAGAGCCATCAAAGGGCTTGATGTGGTTGAAATAGAGAGAACAAAGAAATTGGATTGAAAGGATATCAGATTAAAAAAAAAACTTCAGTGACTTTTGAAATCTTTTACTACACGAGGGCCAGGAACAGCACATTTAATCATTTTCCCACCACTTTCACTCCTATACCTGCCACTCACTGCCACACATCATCTGCAGCAACAACACTCTGTATCACTTCACTGGTTGAGCTAAACTGTGTCGGGGTACATTTTCAGACTTCAAATTAGCTTCAATAATTGAGAGAGAAAACAAATTGAAGTCAGCCAGTATCTCACACACACACACACACACACTTAACCCTTTCAAGGAGCAGGAAAGATTACCCATCAGTCCACTTCAGGTAAGACATCAGATGAAAAGTTATTGAGGTGGGGCTTTAGTTGTATATACCTCAGAGTGGAGTTTTAAACTCATAGAAGTATTTCATTGTCTGTGAGGCTGGCACAAGTTCTTCTGACATTCACTTCAGCTTTGTTAAAGCACAGAGCTGTGTTTAGCTGATAGACCATTGTGAGTTCCCTCCCTGACACATCCAGACTTTAGCTCCAGTCTGTACCCTGCCACTGAAGAACAATGGCAAATACAACAGAAAGATCTTATTGGCAACGCCTTCGTTTTAAATTGTTCTCGCTTGGTTTTCTCCGCAACAATGGTGTCTGCGCTGCTATGCTGAATATTTAATCACTGAGATTACCTGAACTGTATTCAGAGGTTCAAACTAAAGGGGCTTATGGAATAAAGACAGTGAGGCTGCATAATGAGGGCTGTGTAAGTCAAATCCATGGTCATGTGGAAGTGCTGAAGCCAGCGGAGAACAGTGCCTGGACTACAGTGGTGCATCAGCACAAGGACATCTAGACGCCCGCTCAGTGAAGGCCAACTCGGACTTTCCCCTCAGCAAGGTAACTCAATGTGAACTGTGAGACCAGGAACACGTGGGGCGTCTCAGTAAAAAAAGCTAAAGAATTTGTTTTGCTTTGGAAAATAAAAGTAAGCCAAGTTGAGCCAGCTTGAAGATTTCCACACACAAAAAAAAGATTGCATTCATGTTAATTGTACAGAGTATCTCATTTGCTTCTTTACCCAAATGATTATGAATAACTTTAATACTAATGAAGATCTGGTGATGAAAATTGTAATTCCTCAGTCTGTGTGAAAAAGCCTGACGTATAATTACAGTACAGGCAGATGGCTGTTAATGGCTGATGCCTAAAAGCCATGGCTGTAGGAGTGGAGGCCGGCGCCCGTCCAGCCATCTCTATTGGTCGCCTGCTGCTGCAGTGACACATTAAAGTCTTCAGTTATCCTCGTGGACACAGCATGGGTTGTTGGATATTTCACCTTCTAAATTGTGCAACTATCCATGCATAATATATCAGTACACTTTACAGGAGTGTTCATGGTGTGAACGTACTGGATAACAAACTCCATTCAGAAGACAATGGAAAAAAAGAGCTGGCAAAAAAATCATGTCCATGCACTACATGGAGAAGTGCTTACTGGACATGTTCAACACAAGTAGGAACATCAGTCTTTTTCACACAGATTGGGGTGTATTTAATCCAAATTTCATCACATCTTCATTAGTATTAAAGTTATTCATGATCATTAAACGTGAAACGCGACACCTTGTATTTTTCCAATATTCATGTTTTTCTGAGCACTGATGTCCAGATAAGTTTTGGGATGATTCCATAACATTTATCGCTTGTTGTTGGGAATATTACACTACATCTTCTTCAAATACATACAGTACATAGCTGTTTACACACTCACACTTTTCTATTTTAATGCTGTCTTGCCGTTTTCTTATTTATTTGTCAGTGAAGAGAGCTTTTCAGTGAAGAAGCATCACCATGGTAACAGGCATCCTGTCCTATATACTGTATTACTCTACAAAAAGAGCAAAATGTATTATTAAATGCACAATATTTACCTTTTGGACCTTTTTTTTGGTACATTTTCTAAGCATTTACAAACATGTCTTTCTAAGCAGGTTGTACATATGTTTTACTAGCGCACATCAAAAACAGAATAAAATTAGAATGTAAAGTGACTTCAGGTTTATATTATAAATATTATAGGCATAGTAAATATTGGGACATTGGTAAAAAGTGTAAAACAAAGCATATCAAATGGATAGTACCTTTATAAAATTACTGCTACTCTGACCGCCCCAACACCCCCCTTTTACACTGTCAAATGCCAGTTAGGTAGACATTGCTCAACCCTAATCCATATAAATAGCTTTATATAATCTACTTATCTCAGGTGGGGAGAACATGTACATTTATACATTTATTCTAATATGCTGGTCATGTGCAACTTCACAGGTTTAAAATAACTCTAAGCTGTACATAGATTAAAAGATTTTAGATGCTGCATGGCATCAAAAATGAACTTAAGAATACCAATAGCACTTTATAGCCCATTTGAATTATCTACAGATATTCAAATTATTATTATTATTTTGATAAAAATATGGCTGTTAATAGCCTAGATAATTATGCAATTGTTGTTGAAATTATTGACGTTAACAGTATATATATATATATATATATATATATATATATATATATATATATATATATATATATATATATATATATATATACTTACATACATACACTACATACACCCCCCCTAACTATGAATAAATTAAATGAATAAAACCTGTTGAATGACACTTTGTGATGTTTATATTTATAATATCTAAATCTACATTGTATAAACCATTTTTGAATATGAAAAAAAAAAATTATAATAATAATTTTGAATAGTAATATACAATGCACTACTGAATCTAAAAAAATAAATTGTGATAATTGTTCAAAATTTAATTCAAAAGGTAATCTGTACTATATTTTACATTCATTACATATAAAGTGAAATATTTTAAACATTTGTTTTGTGTTACTGTTGATCAGTTTGGCTTATAATTCATGAAAATCAAAAATACAGAATCTGAAATAATTATAATCTTTTATTTTGAGCAAATTACTGTAGTACAGTATACTACTGAATTAAATCATGTACAGATATAAACTTTTTAAAGATGCACTAGTATAACAGAGGTGTTATATAAACAGGCGTCATATTTGGCCACACTAATGATTTTTCTTAAAAACACATGACATTATCTTCTCATATACTATGCTGGTTTATATACAGTATTACTCATCTGCTGATGTCCTGGAGCTGTGTTTGTTTCCTATATGAAGAGCTCTTCAGACTGTAGACCTAAAGTAGTGCAGTTAAAGTCATGCTATGGATTTTCTTTGATTGTTTTAGCAGATGTGATGTGGACGATATGGAAAGTCATTTTCATTTTCCTCCTTCGTTTAGCAGAAATGAGGTGTCTTATCGGAAAAAAAGGAGAATTGCGAGAACTGAAATTCATTCAATTCATTCAATAATTTCATGGAGGAATAATTACGGCAACACAAACTCATTTACAATCCCGGAATGATAAACAACTTGCGAAGTAGGAGCCATCTATTTATGTGAAGTAATTGGTTCATGCCTCAGCATGAAAGCGGTGCATGTTGATGATGGCACAAGAGAGATTTATCACACGCTGCTGCTTCATGGCCAGGATGCTCATTTTGTTCCATGATGTTCAAGTCAATGGTGGTGAGATCCGCCAAATAAACAAGAATCAATTAAACAGGATGGTCATCAGCTCTTTGGATGCGTCCAAACGCCTTGCATGAATAACCTCCCCACCCATAGGCATCGGTGAAAATGAGGGTGGTGTTTATTGCTGTAGGGTGACCTTATTATCTCTCCGTGATGTGTTGTTGACTGTGTAATGAGCACATAATCACTAGGCAGAAGGTGATGATGAGGAGGTCGTCTTTGTTGTCTGAGGCTCCTTTGTTTGAAATGGACTTTTGAACCTTGTGTATGACCTGCACACTCTGTTGACTCTGATCCCTCCCCGTGCCCCAAAAGCGAGGCCCATTATCTTCATTACTTCGTCAGCCCAATTATCTTTACATGGACTGACTGCTTTCAAACTCTTCAGGTCTCCAATTAATCAATGTCCTAATTCTCTCCGTTGGGTGTTTTGGAGGCTACAGGATTCTTTAATGTTTACGTCACTCGGACTGTCCTACCATGAATCTCTCTGGCCTCGGAGGAGAAGCACACCACTGGAAAAGGCGAGAGGTACACGTACACAAGCTGAGCTCTTTCAGGTAATAAATTACATCTCTGGAGACCTCCCCAGGAGCTTATTCTTAAAGTAGTGAAGCAGCTGCTAGCTCATGTACTGTACAGTCTAAGAGTATTGCTCATAAGAGGACAGAGGTGCAAAGCAAAGGGGTCTCACATGATTTTAGCGCCTATTGTTTTCATCTGCGGCTCAAATTACTTTGAATCCCCCAAAAGGAAGACACAATAAGCAGTTCTCACATGCACACGGTGTTTAATAAACAATCAGAAGCAGGAACAACAGTGCTAAAAGGAGTTTCATTGATTACGTGATCATTCAGGCTAAACAACATATATACAGTAAACCCCCCCATATTCGCAGGGGGTTAGGGACAAGAACCTACCGCGAATAGCGCAAATACTTGTAACCCCCCCCCTAAAAGTGCTTATAAGTACCTATTTTGATGGTTAAATCCAACCATATGCCTTAAACTATCATCCTTAACACTTCAGAAACACGTGTAAAGACGTGAAAATAAAGTTTAATTTTCTCTCTCTCTCTCTCTCTCTCTGTCTATTTATCTATCTATCTAGCTCTCTCGCTCTCACTCGCGCGCTCTTTCAGAAACACGTGTAAAGACAGAAAATAAAGTTTACTTTCTCTCTCTCTCTCTCTCTATCTATCTATCTAGCTCTCGCGCTCTCTCTCGCGCGCTCTCGATCTCGCTCTCTTGCGCGCTCTCGCTCTCTCGCGTGCTCTTGCTCTCGCTCACTCTATCTATCTAGCTCTCCCGCTCTCTCATGCTCTCTTGCTCTCGCTCTCTCACTCTCTCTCTCACTCTCTCTGACAGCCACTTACACTTTGTGCTGGAAGCCTGAGAAGAAGCTGGGCGTTTAGGGGGCATCTTAGGGGTAAAAGAAAAGCAAAACTAGTCAGATCTACGGCTCCGCAAATGTGGCTGTGTGTCGTGCGGATCAGCCAATGAGAGCTGGCCTTGTACGGCCATCTGAACGCCAGCCAATAGCGTTCGAGTACTGGAGCATGCACATACCCAACTGTTGTACAGTACATATGTTCTACAGAACAAACCGCCAATTTGTGGGTTTTCCGCGAATAACAAGTAAATATGTTCTAGAGAAAATTTTGCAAATAGGTGAATCTGCGAATGCTGAACCGCGAATAGGCAAGGGTCCACTGTAATGTAATTTAGTAATTAATCCATTCAATTTACATAAAAATAATAACGAGGATATTTTAATAGTACACACCAAATGCAACGCTTTCACATTATTTAGACAATAGTCATTTGAACATGTGTTTAACACTTTAATGTTTGGAAGAGATGCAAACCAACCCTCCTGCTCTTCTTGTAAACCCAACAGGATTTTCCAGATGGCAAAATTTGTTTTGAGAGTTTTCCCTCTACCAGTCTCTGCTCTGGGTCTAATGGCTCCCTGTAGTTCATCTTCTGTGTGGTTTCCATCTCCAAAAGCAATTCAGATCACCGGCATCCGCAGCATCCACCAATGTGCTCATTATAAAGTCTCAGCTCTTTGATGTTTGTTTAATTTGTCCAAAATGGAACTGCACCTAATATCACCAATATTTTTATCTTAATATAAAAATAGGAGTATCTTCATCAATTAAAAGAGACATTGTCTGTTTTTTCTCTTTTTTCTGTAAATTTTTTTTAACAAGACAAAAAAAAACAAAGAATATTCCACATTGTGCTGTTGGTCATTCACGTCCAGTCCTGTGTGTACTGGCCTTAAGACTACAAATGTCTCACATGAGTAAATTCAATGATGATTGTATATGTAACATTTTAACGCATCATGAAATCTTTGTTCAAAGAGAACATCTTAACCAGAAATAAAAAGAACATCTCCTTCAAGGCACAGTATGTAATATTTCGGGTTATCTTTTAGAAGAATTTAATATAATCACTAATAAAAATGATTAAAAACACATCTAATCATTATAAACTAAGAAGTCGTTTGATTATTTTACCTTAGAATAAGCTGTTTATATCTACATTGGTTGGGGGTCGAACACCGACTGAGGCCGCCATGTTGCATCGCCATGTTTCTACAGTAGTTCAAAAAGGACAAACGAGGCAAAAACCGTTTGTGTTGTAATGACGAATTGGCCGCTCAAATTCGATGGCGCTGTAGCTTTGTTTTACCGTTGGCCGACATAAAACAGAAGAAGAAGAAGAAATAAACATATAACTCAATAAAACCTCAATAAGAAGAAAAACACGGAGGAGAAGAAAGAATAAATGTTTTTTTGGTTTATTTGTTAAGATGGTGGAACATTCTTATGCTCGTCATGAAGAGAAAACACAACTTCAATCATCAAAGAAAAGAAAACATGATGAAACTTAGCTTCATATTCGTGTGCGCAGTGTTTTTCCCCCATTCCACCTTAAATTGTGCTGCAGGACATTGTAGCGCATCGGAGCTGAACACTACTGCAGCATTTAAGGTGGAACGGGAGATTCGTAGCTGCGCGCTAGTTCGCGAGCTTAGCTAATATGAGCTCGTGTGAACTCTTATCGGCTGAAGTGCTTCTTCAGAGCATGGCAAGCTTACCTTGACTAGAGAAAAATGTGTATCCTGCCTGCATTATCTGTCTACAGTGAAGCAGTTTGATGTGTTTACTTTATTACTTTGTACAGAAAACAGCTAACGTTTACAATAGCACTACTGAAGTGCAGAAAATATGTTTAGTCTGCATTGTAGCTATGATCATTTTACATATTACATTTCATACATTTATCATTAAAATTAATCTTACCACTTGACATATCACTAGCTCTGAAGCTGCTATTAGACATCACGTTCAGGAGTATCAAAGATTTGTGACATCTTACAGCCACCGTAGAGACTCCTTCGTGTTTGGAAGGGGGGAGGGGCTGTGGAAAAAGTCTTCAGTTGGTTGCAATATGGAAACTAAACCACTAGATGTCGCTGGAAACTACATACTGTGTCTTTAACATGGAAACAGATCAGATCAGATGGAAATACAAACAAATCCATCACACAAGTCTCTTGATTCTGGTCTTCTGGCTGTTCTAGGTTCAGACTGCCCTTACCAAAAAAAGTATACTTCCAGTACATGTTATTAAGTATACTTAAGTATAATAAAAGTATTTCCTCTACATGTACTTTTATTCAGCACTACAAGTATACTTACATGGGACTTAATTGGCCCACTTTAAGTTCAAGTACATAAAAAGTAAACTGGAAGGATCATTTTGAGTTTAAAATTGGTATACTTGAAGTACACTTGCATATACTACTTTTTGGTAAATGTGTCCTCTATGGGTGGCAGGTCTTTTAGAGTTGCTTTCATCAGTTCCTCTGGAACTCCTTACATTCTTTTATTTGTTCATCTCCCTCTCTTTCCATCTTTAAAGCCCTTCTCAAAGTAATTTCTCTTTGATCTTTGTCCCGCCCACCTTGATTTGTAGAGCAGCTTAATCACATTATCATAATAATAATAATTATTATTAAATAAGAGATAAGTCATGTGACACGCCGTCATCGCTTCGCGATGGTAGGCTGCACAGATGAGTCACTTCTCTCCAATGCCATCTGTCTCTGGTTGCTTGTAGCAGGCTAGCACCTAA
>BRDA01075958.1:0-11762 GCA_036984385.1 Crenuchus spilurus | reverse complement strand
AAATAAAATATTGACATTTGCCATCTCCACATCATTGCACTCAGTTTTTATTCACAATTTGTTTACTGTCCCAACTTTTTTGGAATCCGGTTTGTTTTTATATAGTTTTTTTAACAGCTGATGTTGTTACAAAGCAGCTTTATAGAGTTCTAGTAATAAATTTAAAAGATAAAAACCCCTATTGAGCAAGCCAATGAGGCAAGGACAAACCCCCTCAAAGCTGGAGGAAGAAACCTTACTCTGGTCAAAGTTATGGATAAACAGTAATCACACAATCCAGTGATGCTGTTGTAGTGTTCAGGTGTACTGATATAGTGACAGTAGTGAAACAAGAATATAAGAAAAACAGTAAAAATAGTACTAATACTAATAATAATACAGCAATTCAAGTGGCATTCCTTGAGTCTTTCAACAGTTTTCTTACTCCTGAGAACAGGATTGTTGATAACAGCATAATGATGGCTTCTTGTGCAAAACCTTCTGAAGGCTAGAAGGTCATGAATATTGAAAAGTGGTTTCAGGATTTGCACTACACAGAGGTCTCCAGACATTCTCAGGATGTAATGTGCAGTAGATGGTGAAAGACCTCCATTCTCTGCCCTCTTGAACTGAGGATTTGTTGAATGGTTTGACAATTTTCACAAAGTTTGGCACAAAATCTTGAGCCATGGCCTGAAAGTACTGAGCTTAAACTTTAAAAGTAACTTCTTTGTTCTTTTTAACTTTTTTTTGTTACAGAAGTTTTAACTCAACTTCTGTTTGGGGAAAAAGCCTAAAATGGTTATTAGTTGGTGGTTTTTGACATTTGATTGGAAACCTCAACTGCTGAATACCAGCTTTGTAGCATTATTATTATTATTATTATTATTATTATTATTATTATTATTATTTATTATTATTATTATTATAAAAAAAAAAAATTACCACTGGTTTTCACCCCAATGTATTTTAGTGGCCAATTAACCCCACCCCTTTTATCAACTCTCCCTAACATTATCACTTGCAATGTCACTGACTCTCTTGGGAGGGAGCAGACAAGCACAGGCCTCCTCTGATACCAGTGACGTCAAGCCCCTTTCTCCCAAACTCTTGGTGATACATTGCTGGTGGGCAGCTAGTGCGCAGATCCCAGTTTCTGATGGTTCGCCCGGCAGATATGCAACTCAGTCGACATTGTTTATAGTGCCAGGGAGAATGGCCATCTTGCCCTCCCAAAGAGAGAACACAGCCAGTTCTGCTCTCTTGAGGCCCCAGCTGTTGATGGCAAGCAGCATGATCGGGATTCAAACTCATGATCCTCGGATCATAGTGGCAGCGTCTTAGTCCGCTGAGCCATTCTGGGCCTGATATATTCATAATTTCTATAAATGACATCTTCATGTAATACTTTTCTGTAATATTCAAATAAAAAGGTCTTTATTTTTTAAAACAAAATTAGCAATGATGGTGGTTCAGCACTCTGGACAGCTCTACAATTGTGTTCAAAGTCAAAATGAACTTTATTGTCATTCAGACTCTAAAGCAAGGATTGTACAACTGAACAAAAATGTGTTTCTCCAGACTCCAATG
Organism: Crenuchus spilurus; assembly: GCA_036984385.1. Classification (NCBI taxonomy): domain Eukaryota; kingdom Metazoa; phylum Chordata; class Actinopteri; order Characiformes; family Crenuchidae; genus Crenuchus; species Crenuchus spilurus. The sequence continues at coordinate 10,193 of BRDA01075958.1, read as the reverse complement.
TGCAAAATACATTGGACACAGTACATTATACATATTAGACACAAAATAGACATATGAATATAGATGAAATTTAGAATATAGTATTATAAATGATATCCTGTGTATATGGATATGTTGTGTATTGAACGTATTACACAGTGAAACCTAAATGTAAACACTACTCATTCATTCATTCATTCATTCATTATCACACCCGTAAACACTACTGAAAAGTGATAAGGTACTGTAATTATTGCAATAAACAGTAATTATTGCACAACAGTAGCTGCACTTGAAGATATGATTGTGTGTGTTTTTTAGCAGTGTGTGTTCAGCAGTTCTGATGAGTCTGTTGGTCTTGTAGCAAATGCTGCGGTAGCGTTTGCCGGAGGGTAGAAGTCTGAACAGTCCATGGGCAGGGCGAGTGTGGTCCTTGATTATCCTGCTGGCTCTGCTAAGGCAGTGTGACAAGTACAGTTCCTGTGTGGATAGAAGTGATATCTTTGTGATTCTCTCTGATCTTCTCACCATGTCAAAGAAACACAAGTTTTTACTTTTGGGCTTAAATATTTTTGAGTATTTGGATGCCAGAAGTTAAATATTTATTAAAATGATGCACTTTGGTTAAATAAAAATGCTAAACTTTTAAAACAACACACCTTAAGTACATCATTAAAATAATAACAATTATAGCAAAATATAAACATAACTATCAATAATGTATTTATTACCATATAAAAATAATAATTTTATATAAATATAAGCATTATGTTATTATTTAGCTATTTTTCATATTTTTGAAAAGTGTCTCGGCTATCAGTTTGTGGTCTTTTCTTTAGTTAATTGAGTCCTAGGAGAAATTACGTTATGAGAATTTCTGCAGGCAGTCCTGGTCAAAGTCTTCATTTCCTCACAGATTTATACTCAGGCTGGGTTTACGCCTTTTCTCATTGTTAAACCTCCCAGGACTCAATTCAGAGTCACTCATCCACATCCTGGTTCTCTGAGTGATCTGTGTGATTACAGACTGTTGGGAAGAGAAATTAGAGAAATGTTTTCTGATGAGACGACAGATCATTTGAGTGGAGCTCTGTTGGAAAACAGGTGGATGGATGGAGAGAATTGGTAGTGAACATGAGACTGATGTCAGTATTAGTATCTGTGTGTGTGCAGGGGTGGTTTTATTACTAGATAAAGACAGACAGCTCGCTAGCGCCCCCAGCTCCATAACACACAAATGAGATTTATTTACAAATGTGTGTGTGTGTGTGTGCATGCGTGTGTGTGTGTGTGTGTGTGTGTGTATGTGTGTGTGTGTGAGTTTGGGTATATGTGTGTGTGTGTGTGTGTGTGTGCATGCATGTGTGCGTGTGTGTGTGTGTGTGTATGTGTGTGTGTGAGTTTGGGTATATGTGTGTGTGTGTGTGTGTGTGTGTGTAGTGTATGTATGTATATGTGTGTATTTACGTATGTGTGTGTATGTATGTGTGTGTGTATGTATGTATGTGTGTGTATGTGTGTGTGTGTGTCTGTAGTGTATGTATGTGTGTGTATTTACGTATGTGTGTATGTGTGTATGTTTGTGTGTGTGTGTGTGTGTGTGTGTGTGTATTTGTACTGTACACCCATCAAAACTGCATATAATCACAGTAATTAATGACAGTTTGGACCTCTGTGTCCTGTCCGGTATCAGACTGAGTGTGTACACAGTATTCAGTCTTGATGTATCCACCTCCTTCTGCAGGGATGCTGTGTGATTGTAATGGAACACAGAGCTCAGAGAACACTGGTGATCAAAATCAGACGCTCAATTTGTTGCAGCTGCACATCGAGAGAGGAGCATCATTTTTTAGGCCTCCAATCACTCAGACTCCTCTCACTATAAATATGTACATACATAGAGGGGAACAGAGGGGAGTTTGGGGCTGTTTTGTTCAGCAGATGGAAGTGTACTGTAAAGAATAAGATTTTGAAGTCAGTATATGTATATAAATCAGCTCCCCTGGAGGAAGAAGAATCACATTGCATGTTTAAGGTGGTAGTAACTTCAGACTCCTGCAGATGGCGCTGCATGAGGATGATAAGGCTATAAATACCTGCAGGGTGTGTGAGATGTAGAAGAGCTGGTACTGTAGAGTGAATGTCTCAGATGTTCATGATAAAGGAGTGATTTTATTTGGGGGTTAAAGGTCAGAGTGTGAAGGAAGTAGCTGAATGTGCAGGTATATGGAAGTGTACGGTCATACAGGTCTACCAGCAACAATGCCAGTCTACAGGACATTCTCCTCAGAACTGAGGCTGAAACTGATGGACAGGGACCACCGGCGGATTTCACAACTTGTGAATGAAAATCTTTTCACTTCCAGACAAAAAATATTTCTAGAAGTCAATGCAGGTCCATCACAACCAGTTTGTGAAAGAACTCTCCACAGAGACCTGCAGACCATCAACATGTGGAGCAACAGACCTTCAGCCTTGTGTGCTGTCCACCACAATTCTGAGGAGAATGTCCTGTAGACTGGCATTGTTATCACTGCTGGTAGACCTGTATGACTGTACACTTCCATACGCCTGCAAATTCAGCTACTTCCTTCACACTCTGACCTTTATACACCCCTACACACTCTGACAGGTATTTATAGCCTGATCATCCTCATGCAGCGCCATCTGCAGGAGACTGAAGTTACTACCATCTTAAACATGCGAGGTGACTCATTTTTGTTCTGGGGAGCTTATATATAATTTATGCTGGAGACATTAAGGAGTTCTCCCCACCACTTTCTATAATGCTTGAGTACCTAACACTTGACAGTGCTCACAGTGTCTGTGTTCACTGTTTTTTTCCCCCCAGAACTGTTTTTTTTGCAGCACCGTTTTTTGCAATCACGGACATAGTGTCGGCCTCAGTACCCAGTAAGCGCTACAGCATGTAATGTCAAAATATGCACGAGAAGAAGTCTGTCTCAATTCTTAGATAACTCAAAATGCTGCACAGTGAGACCTTATTTTGAGAGCATCAAATGCTTCCTCAGTCTTTAAGGCAATCCCATAATGCAACACATTGCAGCATGTTTGAAGATGCCATGGCTGAGTTATTCATACATTTCAGAATCAGAATCAGAATCAGAAGCTTTTTTGTCAGTGCACAAGTACAGTAAAATGATTGTAAAAGTTGGAAGAGAATAGAGAAACACAATGGGGGAGGAAGTGATAAAAAATACCCCCCCACACAACTCCCGGACAGCGCCCCAATTTGGGCACAGTCTGGGATCCCGGGAGGGAAAAAGAAAAAGTCACCTAATTTGCCTAGCCACAAAGACAAGACATAGCAATGTGAGGGGGATGGGAAAGGCAGGGTGGGGGGAATGGGAAGGAATAGACCAGCTTCAGCAGACAGATGTCCGGCACAGCCAACCTGGTGCGTCACAGAGCCATCCTGCCCCTGCCTGGGAATAAAGCAGCAATGAAGTTTTAATGAAGTTACTATGCTAAAATTGCTATAAAAAAGTAGATCTATGGTGATATGTTGTGTCCATTTTGACAGCTGAGGTATGAAAATGACATTGGGCAGGACTAAGTGATGTCAGCACTCTCTAACTAGAGTCTCATTTATCTGTCTTATAAGAGATGATATTATCCAGAGTGATGTACAGCAGTGCTTTGTTTACATTAAGAGAATTATTTCAGCTAGTACAGACAGGTTAGAGTCTAAACTACTCTTCAGTTCAGACACTGTTAGAACTAAACCATCACTAATACCTAGAAAGAAGGAAAGATACACAATTATACACAATATAAGAGCTTTACAGCATCACAATAAGTGTTCGCTTAAGTGCTCGACAAAGAGATGCTCTTCAGTCTGTGTGTGAAGACTGTGAGGGACTCTGCTGTTAGAACAGTCAGTGGGAGTTTGTTCCACCACCTGGGTTCTAGGACAGAGAAGAGTCTTGATGCCAGTGTTCCATGGGTCTTGAATGATGGTAGGTCAAGCTCAGCCATACTAGAAGCTCAAAGGGTTTGAGGTGCAGCTCGAGACTTGATGTTGCTATTAGGTAGGGAGGGGCTGGTATATTTCTTGCTTTGTAAGTGAGTATCAGGGTTTTGAATCTGATGTGAGCAGCCACAGGAAGCTAGTGAAGTGAACGCAGCAGTGGAGAGACGTGAGAGAACTTGGGCTGACTGAAGACCAGCCGAGCAGCTGCATTCTGGATTAGCTGCAGGGACCTGATGGCTCACATAGGAAGACCAGCCAGGAGTGAGTTGCATGAAGTGTTCCTATATTTGTTTATCTGAGTTGTGTAATAAAGTTTAATAATGATGTGTGCTCATTTTGTTGTAACTATTGTCCAATATTTGTTTGCATGCTTTCACCAAGAATTCAGACACCTCTTCAGTCGAAGACCACACACCACCCGGGCTGCACTACCCATAATTCCTTCTCCTCTACAACCCACGCAAACCAACAAATGCTTTAAAATGCAGTCACTGAGACTAAAGCACATTAGCTGAATGAAGAGTGGCGCCACATTAGCTTTACACAGTTTTTTTTGTTTTATTAAACAAAGCATGAAATCAGCACTATCAGATGGCAAATGGAAAACAGGAGACAGGAGGGGGAGGCCTACACTACACTCAGTGTGTATATGTGTGTGTTTGGTATAGATATACCACACACACAGAGTCAGGAATAAAGCCACACACACACACACACACACACACACACACACACATTACTATAGACGTCAGAGGATGGTATGAGCAGCTCTATGGCTCTGATTAAGCCCAGGATGAAAAACATAAAAACAGAGGGATGGTGAGGCCGCATTGAAGGAGGACGTGGCACTTTTGTATGATGAGTGATGGCCATTGGCTCTAACCGGCCAATGTTTTTCTGATCAACACTTAAAGGCTCTTTGGCCACAGTTACTCCACAGGGACTCTGACTATAATGTCCTGCAGAAATTCACTAGACATCTCAGCAGAGTTACACATCCTAACGTGCTTTCAGAACAACTTTATGACTAAAGACAACAAAGGCAAACACTTTATTTTACATTATGTCCAGGCACATCTTCAAAACAATCATTTATATCTAATAGATGAACTTTATATTCTTTATATACTTTATATTCATGATACTCAATGATCCTAAAACCAAAAACAATAGAAGAAAATATCATCATCATCCTCTCTTTCTCTCTCTCTCTCTCTCTCTCTCTCTCTCTCTCTCTCTCTCTCTCTCTCTCTCTCTCTCTAAAGTCTTTTGGGAAATGGAGCTGGAAATACTCTCAACTGGCAGCTGTCAAAGCCAGCTCACAGCTTCTGTCACTGGAGTGGATGTAAAAGAAGTAATAAATTGGTCTGAGATTTTGGACAAATATTCAGTTTTAAATCAAGAGCTGCATTACTCGGGTTCAATTTCCTCAGAACAATCCATCTTCATCTACACTGTACTTTTACTGTTCAGCAGCTGGAGGGTTGACAAACACATAGAGGCATCTGATTTATCTTATGATTTTATATACATCATGAAGGATCTTTTAGAGGTTCCTCTGGTTGTGGCAACCTTTAAAAGTACTTTGAATAACCCGTTCTTGATACCTAAAAGGTTTTTGGAGGAAAACACTTTGTTGTGACACAACTGATTTTTAAAAGAACCTTAATATCAATAAGGGACCCTCACAGGCTGCTAGTGGTATGATCATTTTTATAGTTTAGGATTAAGAAATTTTGCTTGATAGAACTTTTTGCATTTTAGAACCCTTTTAAAGACAGAATGAGTTCCTTCAACAACTTTTTACCTACCAAAAAATTCTTCAAAGTGCTTCCAAGGGTTCCATTGGCATTTTTAGAGTGTATAGTGCCACATTAAAAAAATTGGGATGTTGTGAAAAAGTTAATTGTTTTCAATTCAGAAAGATAAACTCATATATTTAGATATCATCAGTTAGATCATCATGAAAATGACATCTTAGAGAGTGCCCAGACAGGGAGACATTGAGTCATATTCTACGAAAAAACAAAAACAAAAAAAAAAACATAGAACGAAAAACAAATAAGCACAAAACTGTACTGAGGTTTGCCAGGGAATAAGAAGACTGATTAATCTTAACATCATGCTCTGGTAAGAGGAAATGAACTTGTTTGGATTAAGTTTATTTGGGGTTCTGCATGTCTGGCAAATACCTGACCATTACAATGACTGTATAGTGCTAACTGTGAAACATGGTGGAGGAAGTCTCTTCTGGGGGTTGCCTAAGTTCAGCACATGTAGCGGCGATTACTTTTAAAGACAGCACAATGAGGCATAAGAAAAATGAAAATATGGTGAAAAGTTCATTGTTGTTAATACTTTAGTTCAAAAATGTAAATTTTTATACAAACCGGATTCCAAAAAAGTCTTTGCTATTTTACGCTGGGTAACACCATTCTGGTATTGCTGTACTATCTTTCTGCACAACAATGGTGGAATTGGTGATCCTCTTACTTTTTCCAGCCACTTATTGCTACTTGTCTCAACTTTTTTGGGATTTGTTGACACTGTGAAATTTTGAATCAACATATTTCTCCTTTAAAATGTTTCTATTATGAATAAAATTTTGACATTTGCCATCTCCACATCATTGCATTCAGTTTTTATTCACAATTTGTTTAGTGTCCCAACTTTTTTGGAATCTGGTTTGTATTTGTTACATGTAAAGTGACATATTTCAAGCTTTTTTGAAGTCAATGTTGATCAGTATGGCACTCATGGAAATCAGAAATCCAGCATCTAGAGTTGTAGTAATTTATTATTCAAACCTTATCAACATTAAAACAACTTTACAGGAGGGTTACATGAATATTAAAATATATAAGAGTTTACCATTTTGTTTGTTATTTTTATTTTTAAAAATCTACATTTAATTACTGTTGTAACAACATTGTATCTTCAGAATGTACGTTTGTAGGAGAGGTTGTCTCAATTTAAATCCATCCATTCTTTCATCCATCACCTTCTCTTCCACTCAATCCTGATCAATGTCACAATTAGACCCCACCCCTCCACTGGGTGCCCGACAGGACATTAGGACACCAATTTAAGCATAGCCATTACTAGTTGTGGGCTGTGCATTTCACACCTAGGCCTTCAGTAATGCTCTGTCTAAGTCAATCTACACCTCTATACTCTTCTCTCTGTGTGTTATGAACAGGTGGTACGTTGACACAGATTAACAGCAAACCAAACTCCTTTATTTTGTCCAAATGTGTTTCATGTGAGTGAAACTACAAAACACAAAATAGAAAAAAAAACTGAGAAAAATAAACATAATCCACTGAAAAACAGCTGATAAATTCACTATAGTATGACAGCATAACAGCAAGCTAATTTATAACATCAGTGTCATCATGAGAAAACATAATTCAATAGCACATTAGCGTTAGCCTCTTGTAATGTAAACCCATGTGCAGATATCATTAGCATACTATAGGAAACTTGCACATTAATGAGCAAACATAGTTCACAAATGACTACGTAAGTGTACAGATATTAACTAACACCTGTAACAACTAACCAAAGTGAAACTTACAGTCATCGCTTTCTTGGGAGTAGAAAAAATATAAAAGAGCTCCAGCATATTACTCTGCTTAGCAATGAAATCGGAGAATACAAGAGTTACTGCACAGAGCCTAAGTACAAATCTGCTGCTCCGAAAACAAAGTGCAGTCGCACATTTGACACTTCAACCCGAAGCAGTATTCACTGTGTTCAACACTGCATTTTTCACTCTGCTTGTAAACATTTAGTTCGAACTTAATAAAGAATTTAATATTTAAAATAGGGCGGCTTAGTGGTTAGCACGTTCGCCTCTCAGCGCTGGGGTCTTGGGTTCAAGTCCACATCTGAGCGGAGTTTCCATGTTCTCCTTGTGTCTGTGTGGGTTTCCTCTGGGGACTCCGGTTTCCTCCCACAGTCCAAAAACATGGAGGTCAGGTGAATTGGCTACTCTAAATTGTCCGTAGGTGTGCATGTATGTGTATGTGTGTGTGTGTGTGTTCACCCAGCGATGGATTGGCGCCCTGTTCTGGGCTTAGTTGGATGGTGTAATGCCCTGCCCTGCGCCCAGTGAGTGGGTAGGGGACTAACCGTGACCCTTATAAGGATAATGCGGGTGTGATAATCAATGAATGAATGAATATTTAAAATAAAATTAATAATCTGAGGGTAAAACACCCTCAGAAACTAATTTATGGTTATAAAAAAACATTTAATATGCAGAGATACAGTATAAAGACCCATTGCATCGCAGACAGATAACTCCTGTAGCCTTAATAAATGCCTCTATTGAATAAACAAACCAGGGGTGAACAAGTCTCCTTACTGCAGCTACTGCTGCGAAACACATAAAAAAAATCAATAATAACCTCATAAACTTGTAATATTATTTAGAAAAATAACATTTTACTCAACAAAAAATCTGATTATTTGTAAACAAAATCCATCCTCCTCTCTTTCCTAAAAAAATATTATCTGAGTGCTTCAGTTCCATCAAGAAGTATTTTCCTATGGACATCAAAGCTAATGCTAACTAGATTGACTATCCAATCAATGGGTCTGAATACAGTGAGTTGCCAGACGCCTGCTAGAGGGCCCTTGTGACACCAACTCAAAATCTGATTGGTTGAAGCAACAGTTTCATCCACATTTATTTTGTGTTAAGAGAGCCTGCACAATGAATTATGAAGGCCCCGGCAGACATCTTTAACTTTGACCCTGCCTGGCAACAAATGATGGCAGAAATGTGATTGGTCAAATGCTTTAATATGAAAATACATGTCTGGAAGCAGCACAACCATTGGAAAAGCTATAAAAGGAAGCGGACAGACTATTTGGAATTATTTAATAAGTATTCATGGACAAAATATAATTACCATCAATTTGTGATTCAGATATTTCTTAGGCCAGCAGTGAAGGCTTTGCAGGCCCTGACAGCCCGCCATTGGCCATTATTAATTTGACTATATTAATATACACTACTCAAAAAAGAAAGGGAACACTAAAATAACACATCTTAGATCTCAATGAATAAAATATTTCAGTTGAAAGTCTTTATTTATTACTTAGTGGAATGCGTTAAGAACAAAATAACATAAAAATGATCAATGTAAATCAAAATTAATACCTCTTGGAGGTCTGGTTTTGGAATCATGCTCAAAATCTCATACCACCCTCATGGAGTCTGTTTCTGACAGTTTGAGCAGAAACATGGATATTTGTGGCCTGCTAGAGGTCATTTTGCTGGACTTTGGCTCTGCTCCTCCTGTTCCTCCGTGCACAAAGGAGGAGGTAGCGGTCCTGCTGCTGGGTTGTTGCCCTCCTACAGCCCCCTACATGTCTCCTGGTGTACTGGCCTGTCTCCTGGTATCTGCTCCATTTTCTGGACACTGTGCTGACAGACACAGCAAACCTTCTTGCCACAGCTCGCATTGATGTGCCATCCTGGATGAGCTGCACTACCTGAGCAACTTCTGTGGGTTGTAGACATCGCCTCATGCTACCTCTATGGTGAGAGAACTGACAAAATGCAAAAGTGGCCAAAACATCAGCCAGAAAGGATGAGAACAGAGAAAAGGTCTGTGGTCACTACCTGCAGAACCACTCCTTTGTAGAGGTTGTCTTGCTAATTGCCTCTCATTTCTACCTGTTGTCTGTTCCATTTGTACAACAGCAGGTAAAATTGATTCACAATTCCTAACTGGACAAGTTAGTTTCACAGAAGTGTGGTTGACTTGGAATTACATTGTTTTGTTTAAGTGTTACCTTTATTTTTTGAGTAGTGTATATTAATGCAAAGATAAATACTGCATCTTTTTTCTTCATCTTTTAATATCATTTGCATGACATTTGCAATTGGTTTGGAAAAAAAGCATATATAGAACATTTATAGAACATCAAATAACTTTAGTAAAACTAGTATTGATGTGACAGAGATGTGGTGTTGTATACAGTGTAAAGCATGTACTGTATATGTTTCATGCTTAACTCTGTGTGCTCAGGCTCAGTGTGAGTGTGAGAGAGTAGCTCATGTGTCGAGCAGATCTGTGAGCTGGACTGAGTGTCTGTGAGAGGAGGGAGGGCTATTATTCATCTATGTGGTATTTATGAGAGGAAGGAAAAGGCCTTTGATAAAGTGACTCTGCTCTGCTCCTTTCTATCACATGTACTCGTGTTC
>BRDA01075957.1:1685-16555 GCA_036984385.1 Crenuchus spilurus | reverse complement strand
GTATTATTTTTTCGCATCTGTACTTTCCCACTATTGTAAGTCGCTTTGGATAAAAGCGTCCGCTAAATGCAATGTAATGTAATGTAATGTAATGGGAGAAGGTCATGTGGTCAGATGAGACCAAAATAGAGCTTTTTGGTACTCAAGTCCACCCATGTTTGGAGGAAAAAGAATGCCGAGTTGCATCCCAAGAACACCATACCTATTGTTAAGCATGGGGGTGGAAACATCATGCTTTGGGGCTGTTTTTCTGCAGAGGACAGCATGACTGATCCGTGTTAAGGGAAGAATGAACAGGGCCATGTGTCGTGAGATTGTAAGCCAAAACCTCCATCCATCTGTAAGAGCATTGAACATGAAACGTGGCTGAGCCTTCCAGCATGAAAATTATCCCAAATACACTGCTCGGGCAGTGAAGGAGTGGCTCGGTAAAGGTCCTGGAGTGGCCTAGACAATTTGTGGAGGGACCCGAAAGTTTGTGTTGCCCAGCAACAGCCCCAAACATCACTGCTGTAGAGGAGATTTGCATGGAGGAATGAGCCAAAATACCAGCTACAGTGTGTACAACCCTGGTGAAGACTTACAGGAAACATTTAACCTCTGTCATTGCCATGTTAAAAAGTATTGAGTTGAACTTTTGTTATTGACCAAATACTTATTTTCCACCATAATTTACAAATAAATTCTTAAAAAATCCTACAATGTGATTTCCTGGATTTTTTTTCTCATTTGTCTCTCATAATTGAAGAGTACCTATGATAAAAATTACAGACCTCTCTCATCTTTCTAAGTAGGAGAACTTGCACAATCAGTGGCTGACCAAATAAGTTTTTTCCCCACTGTATGAAGTAAATTAGCAATTTAAAAGTTTTAATGAATTAATTAATTATAAATTTCAGTTTATTTTACATTTTTAGAAAGTGTCTCAACTTTTATATAAATGGGGGTTTAAAGTAAACATCATTTGCATAACTGTGAATATGTTGAGATGTGTATTAAATCTGTTACATATTCAAAATATTCTCAGGTTAACATCAGACATGAACTCAGTCTCCAAATAAAGTGCAGATTTGTTTTTAAAAACAACTTTCTGCAAAAACTTTATTCTGAATTATATTTTGATCATCTACTAAATCTATCTGTTGCTCCACTGATATGTTGAGATGTTACTAATTAGTTATTTAATTTACAGAGGGTCACTCAGACCTTATTTACTATATCAGAATGAATTACAGTTTCCTGGAAAATAATCTTAAAATAACAGCTATAGGAAACGTGATATCAGTGTTTTATACAAGAATCATAAAATACTGTCATATCAATCTGCACAGCAGTAGCTATAATTGGCAAAATAATGCAATCCACAATGTTATTTCTGCTCTCCTATCTCCCCAGATCTGATCACGTCATTTATATAGTATGCATTTCACTTCTCTTCTAAAAATGTGAAATGGTCATTTGACCATTGCATGACTATATTTACTGTCATTTGTAAATAATGTTAAATGTTGCCTATTTATCACTCTGTCCATGCACACAATCATTGTGTTTGGTGATGAGCTGTACCAAATGTACCTGGACAAATTCCATCTACATATAATGACAAAACTCCATAACCGTGGCCAAAGAATGATTCTGCAGCAGCACGGCCATTTGGTTGGTCACCAGTGAGCCAGCCTTGGCTGCATTCCTCAAAAGCTTTGCAGCTGTGATCATCTATCGTTCTTTTAGTGAGAAAATATTCAAAGTGGTGCTGTGGCCTTTGTGCTGCAGTGTTTTGGGGAAATTAAGGCCTGATTAGTAACTGGCATAAAAGTAACAGCTGTTTGATTTGCACAATTCCCCCCATACCTCTAATACACTCACTCAATCAATCAATAAATGATTTGAGTGAACTGATTTTTTTGCTTTAAGACAAATCTACCCCTCTTCAGGCAAGTGCCTGTTCTTCAGTCAGCAAGGTTGAATATATTGACTGATTTAGCTTAGTGATGACTTGCTGTGTATGTGATCAGCAGCATTATCAGTCACTCTGCAATAACCCCAACATCTGGAGGAACTGTCTGTATCTTCCCTAAGGCATAAATCTGGCACCAAAGCCATTCTCCACTGACCTGAAAAGTTTCATGTCAGAGATTTGCTTTTCCATGTGCTTCACCTACTCTGAAAGGATAACGATGACCTGGGGCAATGTTACGAGAGAATAGCCACAGGCAAGCTTCAAAATTCCTTTATTATTGTTTCTGTCAAAGCAGAACTAGACGTTTGCTGAGTAACAGAGTTTTTTTATGTAGTAATTGTTTTGAGACTGACAGTACTTTGTGACTCCAGGTGTTGGTGGAGAAGGAAAATAATATTTCTTAGTGTTTTCCAAAGTTACCGATACAAAAACTTGTGGGAGACACTAAAACTATCCTAGAAAATGTTGATACTGTCCTACCTCACATTTCTGCTATAGAAGATATGGAGTGTCAGCTTTTGTGGATTTTATCCCAATCTCAAAACAGCTAAAAAAAACGTTTTTTCTTTTAAAATAAAAGTATTATCAGGGAAAATGTACAACGTAATGGATGACTGTAAACTGTTGAGTGCTACTGTATATAACAAGTACTACTTGTATAGCACACACTGTATTTAGAAGTAATATGGTTTTAGCCAGGTAAAAATGTGAATGCTTCCATACCTGCCAACACCGTTTTTCACAACAGTCTCTTTTTTATTAACCCTTTCTCACAATGTGGTGCCAGTCAGTAATTTCTCCTACTAATCTCCTGGTTTCATAGGGATACAAATCAAAAGGGTATTTCTCAGTTCATGTGTGGGATACATAAGGCTGCCAACTATCCCGTAAAATACAGAATCATCCCTTATTTGTAAACTAATGTGTTCTGTATTTACGCAACACTAGACGTGTTCCTTGTTTTGTACCAAGAGGGACCCACAACCCCTTGTTTACAGCAACCCTTGGTTGCCAACCCAAACAAGAGATGTATGAAAACACTCCACAGATTTACAGGATGACTGCATCCCCCCAGCATACCAACTACCCACCCCCCATAGACCAAAAACATCAATAGGAACATTGTATTGTTGGCAGATATGTGTACAATGTCTATTTCAGACATCATTACACCACCACTTCAGATTATATAACAATTTGAGGGAAATGTGCATTGATTTACAAAAGCCAATAAGCCTACATTACTTTTAATTACAGTAGTGCTGTGGCTCTACCACAAAAAGAACATTGTGTTTCTATTGTCCAATTAATGTAGAATGTACATCATAACTCATTCAATGGATACTCAGCATGAAAAACATTTGCACTTAATATGAACATTATCACACCGACGGAGCACAGTGATCGATCTTTATTAAGACTTATTTTCAAACAATTTTACTGAGTTTATGGACATAACACTGTAGTCATTGGGGTTATCTACATTTAAAAAAATATGATTGTTCATAAACACTTAACCATCCTGAAATGTGCAAAGAGTGGAGAGTGAAATAGCGCATTTAAAATGCTTAAATACATCCATCCATTCAACTCTTTCTTTCTCTGTCTCTCTCTTTCTCTCTCACTCACACACTGTTCTTTTATGCATGTAAGGGTTTAGGCACACAAGCAAACAAATTAATTCAACATTCCTTGCACCTTTCAACAAACGGAACATTCATATTAGATTCTATTTCTTATGATGAGAATTTTAGCTAGCATCATTCTGTTGGTTTTGTGGCTAAGCAGATGTTTTGCTTGTGGGCTGTGATATGCATTCATGCCTCTATTTTCTTAAAGAACAGATCATGATTATGTTTAAATATATATGAAAGGTTTTATCAATAAAGCATACAATCATCAAAAATTGAGGTATTAAAATGTTTTGCAAGGTTCCTTCAACAAAATCTGTTCTCAAAGATAATATATTATATCCATACCATAATTTTGACTTATTTACATAAATATTTTTATTTGCTTAGTTGAAAATAGTGCAAAGTGGAAAATGTTCCAACACATGTCATTTATATTACATTGTACACTTAGGTACAGGCCTACATGATATAGACATTTAATGCATGACATTGAAATATGTGCTTGGAGGGGTCCAAATCAGGTCAGAAGTAAAGATGATCACAACAGAAGTCCTCATAATGGTTAGAGAGATCCTCTTCAAATAGGATCAAACTATTTATGAGTAAACGTATCATCTGGAGAGTCATTTGGGAAATTGCAGATCAATAATTTGTTTCAAGCCTCTCTCAGTTTGGAAAATTGCTTCTGTGCCCTACTCTGACTCCACTGATGAAATCTCAGGTGTTAGAGCTGTCTGTTTGTCAGGCCCAGATGAACTCAGTTAAATATCACACTAACAGAAACAGGCAGTGTGAAGGCCAGCTGCTGTTTGTGTCTGGGTCTGGGTTCTTGAAATTCAATTCTTCTACGATTACAAGCAAATACTACCATTTAATACTCCCCCTGAATCCAACACTATTGAAACATTCCATGTCATTTCAATACAAAAGCAGTCAGTCTTATATCAGTGCACCAATAAACATGCTTATGCTAAAATCTAGACTGGTGACTGGCCATCAAAAGTCTGCATTCTATATTAGGGATTTAATAATCCATGGATCTGTATCGATGCATGGACCAAATGAGCAAATGATCTGATGCATCGATATGATGCATATAAATTTCAAAGTATGCATGTTTATTCTCACATCTCTTCATCCATTATCTGCATGTATGATTCCTGTTTCTCTTCGTATGCTCTTACATACAGTTGTTCGCTGCTTATCACTATTTATGATTCATATATATATAAAATGTTATATATATAACATTCAAATGATGTTTTCTTTGCATTTCTGAGCACATAAATTTGTCACAGAATTTCATCATATCAATTCAGATTGACCACAGAGTCCAATATCAAACTGTGATGCATCATGGCGAATTTTCAGTTATCGAAATATCATTGGACTGTTGGCCAAAACAACCAATGTGGGGTCATATCATGATGAAATTCATGTTTTACATCCCTATTCTGAATGTATGTCATTAACATCAGTCCTTCTTAGCATTCTGCATTTCTTTTCAGTTAATAAATATACCAACTTCCAGCTCCTCAATGTCACTGTCAAACCCAATTTTTTATTTAAATGAATGGAACCAGTACTGAAGTGAACGTACTGCCCTTGATAATAGTACAGAAAATTTAGAAATGACCCTATTTCTGTCTATGTTCTTTTTTTTTGTCTGAGATCAAACCAGCATTCATCATTAATATAACTTCTCTTGCACATTTAGATGGTTATCATAACATATTGCAACAGATGTGCCAGAATCATACATTAATCACTCAGAGCAAACGGAAGCATGTACAAAGAACACACTCAATCACATGGCTGTAGTGTCCATGTCAATCGAAACAAAAAAGCAAACAAGATAACGGGTTATTTGACATGGGCATACCCATCACAAACAATGCTGTCAATAGTTGCACCATTACTCCCTTTACAGTCAGTGTCTGTCTGTTTAAATAGCATTTTCTTTGTATGACAGTTAAGTCACAGTGCTCGTCTCCTCTTTGAAAAAATCCTTAACAATGAAACTTGAAAACAGCAAGCACAATCCTTTTGTACTCCTTCCGAAAATTGTGGTTGAGTACACCATAGATAACCGCATTCAGGCAGCTGTTGAAGTAAGCCATAAAGTAACTAGCTGTGAAGAGCCATTCTGGTATAGCCTGGCCCAGCCTGGGGTGGATGGCCACTGCCAAGCCAATGAAGTTCAGTGGTGCCCAACATACAGCAAACAGTACAAACACCACAAACATGGTCAGAAAGTTACGGAAGTCATGTGGCTTGATCTTAGGCCGGGTGTCGGGCTTGACCCGTTTGCGCACTTGGATGACCAAGATCCAGATGCGCAGATAGCAGTAGGTGACAATGCTGATGGGCAGGATGAAATGCACCACCACCACTGTGATGGTGTAGAGTGAGCTGACCGACTGGGCGAAGGTACATGAGTACACTCGTGGGTCGTACTGCAATGATTCCACAAACCAGTTGGGTACGATTGCCAGGATAGTCAGCGACCAGACCAGGACCACATAGCACACTGTATTCTTGCAAGAGAAGAGCTTATCATACTTAAGGCTGTGGCAGATGTAACAGTAGCGGTTGATGGCGATGCCTGTGATGTTGAAAATGGAGCCAATGACGCTGAGCCCCATCAAGAAGCCACTGATTTGGCAGTGGATGTTACCTGCAATCCATCCATCATGGAAGATAGCAGTCAAGACCAATGGGTAAGGGTAGATGGCCACTACTAGATCTGCCACAGCCAAACTCACCACAAAGGCATTTCCTAAGGAAAAAGAAAGAAAAACTGTTGGAAATTTCTTGAACTTTGAATTAGAGCTGCACAATTGGCAGATTTTTGCTTAAAACACAAGGTTAGCAATTTATCATTTTTATTTAGGCTGATGGTTATGACATGTGTCAGGTAAATACACTCACATGTTGTAGCACAATCTACAGTGCTATGTAGCCTATTATTTCAGTGTGAAATGAATTTAAAAAATCTGTCAAAACTTGGTCATTGGCCAGGGTGGCTGTAAAGAATTTGGAACTGAAATTAGTCATAAAAATTTAATGTTCAATGTCTGTCTAAGCTTAAGGATCTAAGGATCTATCAGCTTAAGGATCTAAGCTGGCTAATACCCAAAATAACCAATGAATCTAAGCAAAAATATTACCAAAGACAGACCTTAAACATCCTTATTTCCAAACTCTCAGAACAGTCTTGTTGTGTAAACACAACAGTTAACTTTTTAACTGACTGGCCACTGTTTTGTTAAGGGTAGGTGATAATCTAAATTCACTCTCTCATACTGACTCACCTCAGGGATGTGTTTTAAGCCCATTACCGTCTTCCCTGGTTACTCACCACCATGAAGCCAAACACAGCATCAGTTATATAATTACATTTGCAGATGACACTACAGTGCTTAGCTTGATAAGTAATAATGATAAGATGGCAAAGGAAAGAGGTACATGATCTAGGAGTGTGGTGCAAAAAACTCTCATGCAGCCTCTTGTCAGACATGCATCATAATAAATGGTACAAGAACTGATACCTAGAATATATGTGGAATGGAAGACTGTGTTTCTGGACAATCTGACCTGATCCCTTAGCACTGCAAAAAACCCTCAAAGATCACTCTTTTATTTTTACACTGCTGTCATAGGAAACTCGTGATGAAAGGACAAATAGAAATGAAATTATATGAAATAAAATCCCTAAATCAATGCAAGTTAACAACATTTTCTTTCTATGTAGTTACCCTTTTGGAGAAAAGGTTTTGGTACAATAGCAACAATAATGTTATCATTACCCTTTTATCATTGCCATCATGTAGTGATTTCCTGTGTGTTGCTTATCTATTGTAGGTGATAGGAAGGTGCAATTAAACAGTTCATTATTAATTATTTCAAGTTATTGACATTCTGTCAATACCTTACATATTAAACAAAAAGCAAGACCCTTCATAAAAATTTTTTACATAATTATATAATGTATACATTAACTATTTAGTACATAGATCTGAATCTGAACATTAAGAGGGTATGATACGATGTATATATAAACAGTGGGATTTGGGGAGTTTTAAATAAATGAGATTCCCTGGAAAATGATCAAGGCAAGCCTATGGCTATTAATTAATCTCTGTTATTAGATATTGAATGGGCAATGTACTGAAACGGCAGTTTTAGAAAGAGCTTCAGATGTACACAGTAGAGGACAAACCTGAAGCCAGAAGGGATTCCTCTGCCTCACATGAGTGACATGCATATAAAATTGTAGAAGAATCATTTAGACTCTAACCAGTAAGTACTGTACAGGTGCAGAGTCTCAATTTCAGAAATGAAAAATCATTGCTCTTGCTGGGCCCACTCACTTAGGTTTAATGAAATGTCAGTGTTGAAATAACCACTTCAATTAGAACTTTTTTCAATTTAAAAATTATTTTTCCCCCATCTAGCTTAGATTAGTATTTCTTCTGCTGCTTGCTGAAAAACAAAGTGTTGCCGTGGCACAGGTGCCCGACTGTGTGGCCCGGAGGCGATGCTTTGAATTTCCAGAATTATTGAGCACACATTTCACACCCAGCCATGCAGCAGCTAATCCTTCAGTATGAGCCTGCTGGACTGCTACGTGGACTACATTGCTAACATGATAACCACAGTATACTCATAGGAGGATCTTAGCACACACACAAGAAAGACTGCTGGATGATCTTATAGAAGGTGCCCTTTTGGTTTCTATAGAACTGAGGTGAAATACCATGGAAACAATTACTCAGAATGTGGACTATAATGTGAACTGGTTAAAACTATATATGGTGTAAAAGGACAGGCAAGAGGTGCTTTTGCTTTCAAATGGAACACATGGAGAGTCATACTGTGTAAAACCTGTGAGCTATGGTGTGAATTTTTCATAAAATTAAGGCACCGCCTGAGGTCAATTGAATGAGTAAATGAGAAGACTTATGGTTGAAATGCTGTACAGTAGAGATAGTCTGGCTGAGAATGGACTCTGGTATCAACGGCAAAGCACTGAATATGCAGCCTGCACTTATCTTTGTAGAGCCAGGGACACAAATCTCTTTTGAAAGTGCTGCAAATTAAGCCTGGCATACACTCTAAGGGAATCCAACTTTTAGTGTGATCAAGGCATGACATTCTGGTGGAAGTTCTGGTAGTTTCCTCAGTTTACTTTCTGTACACATTTATTAACCCTTTCAAAGAGTTCAGGTAAAACTTAACCGAACCTTAACCGTAACCTAACCCAAGTTTAACCTTAAATCTAATCCCTAACCTAATATTAACTCTAACCTAAACCGTAACCTTAAATCTGACCCTAAACTCTAACCTAACCTAAGGTTAAACCTGACCTTAAACCTTAACCTAATCTAACATAACCCCATCATATGCTATATAGTGCTGGTGAACATAGGACCCTGGAATGTAGGACCTTGGTAGAGCACAAATGTAGAACTGGAGAACACAGGGTCCTACAACCATAGGACCGTGGGAACACAGAACTGACCTTGGTGCCTCAAGTGTGCTAACATGGCTAATGCTAATGGTTAAGCTCTGTAATGGAATACACTTTCTACAGCTAATTCAGTGTTGCCTGGACATGAATAATAATGAATCTTAAGTGTGCACATTTTAATCATAAACATTCCTCCTCTCATCCTAAAAGAACAAACACTTTAACCTTGACATGAAGAATTGTGGACATCTGGGGTGAAAGCATTATGTACATTAAGTAGTAATCATGAGCCAATGAAGGCTATAAATATGTCTCATACCTTTGACAGAGGTTAGCCAGTCATGTGGATTCTTTCTGTATCCTTAATGTACCCACAGAAGGGCAAACTTATTGATAAACTCATTTGTGTTAAATCAATTTGGTGGAAACTGATGAATAGGTTGAAGTCTTCTCTCATTAAGCAGGTTTTCTCACTTTGGGCCACAAATTTAATTCACAAATAGTGTGCCAATTGGGCTGAAACAGGAGGCGTGCAGTGGAATAAGTGCTGACAATTATAGTAAAGATGTCTTTATCTGCAAATGCTAAGTCTGTGTGTACTGGGCATTCAATTGTTTTATGTGCTATTTCACAGTTCCTATGAGTTCAGTGTGGAGCAGTTAAGAGTTCACGTCAGTACAGTATCTGTGAAGCTGTATTTTAATGGGGGGAAGATGAAAGAGTTCTTCCCATAAAAAGTAACAGGCTATTTAATATACACTGCAAAGTGTTCTGTTTATATTTTGGAAGATTCTGCGAAAATGTAACTACACTTAATTTTCCTAAGGATTTTATCCCTGATGTATCATAGCATAAGATCATGTAAGTACCTCTGAACCACCAGGTGATTCATTCTAAGTGCTGAACTCTGCCACCTGACTGTGTAAATACATTTCTAACTGATGTGCAGCACTGAGACATAAAGGAGGAACCAGTCATCGTTCCCTTCCATTGGCAGCCAGTTGTGGTTTAAGCTGTGTTCATTTCTGAGATGAAACCATGGGTAGCACATAGAACAGTTCAGAGTTATTGGTCAAGCGCTGTTTTTATCAGGTGATCCTCACATGTTTTTGTAATACCAGCCATGCTCTTCACCATGAGCTACTATCAACTAGTCCTGAATATTAAAGCTGTGAACTTGGTGGTGAAGAATTTTCTGGCCCAGTAAATATTTAACAGTATTTTAACACTGAAAACTAATATAGTTGTTTATACTGCAATAGTAAAGCATCATTACAATATGGCATTTCGCAGTTCTTGAGAAATGTGTTTTTGTTTCTTTCTTAAAACTGAAACTAGTCAGGAAAACGTTGAGAAATGTAAATATATTTCCTGAGACAAAATCAATGTTAATAATTAAAGATGCTTTTGAATGACATTAAAATAACCCTAGGAAACCCTTTTGATTATGGTTAAAATCAGTGGATTTTACTCCGTCTTGACATGATCAATCACTGTCTGAAGAGAAGATTACTGCATGCATCCACCATGACTTTCTGCTGTACATCCTCACAGCATTAAAGGTCAACTTGGATTAAAAACATAGCTGGGCCAGAGCATTGATTGGGAGACTGAACTTAAACGAGGACGGAGAACAAACAGTGCTGACTGCAATACCTTCTGCAAGAGCTCGACTCTTGACAAGTGAAAATCTGATTACTCTTTTTAGAAGAGTGCTTTCCATAGTATTGATCACCATTGTGCCTTTAAACGTTATCTTGTAAGAGCAATAGATGAGACTGTAAGAGCTGATGATCACTGAAGCACCTCTGAGGAAAGACCAGCTTTAGAATCTGTTACTGTCACTCTCCATAAAAACAGTCTACATGCAAAGCCAACCAAATCACATATTACATTACACACAGTAATTAACACAAAAAGTTCATTGAATGTCATTGAAAAAACACTTTTGTCTCTCTACAGACTCTTTGAAATGGAACATTTCTATTACAGAACAACCAAGTAAAAGTTTTTTCTATGGTTTTGGTACAAATGTATATTGGCTTCTTTAAGAGTATTATATTACTTGCCATTGTTTTAAAACATAAAAACAAGAGCCAGCTGACACAATGCTGAAAACATTCTGACAATGTTGTGTACGTTCTTGCAGCATTGATACAACGTTGTGATGAGGTTCTGTGCCTACTGGGGAGGAACTTTGAATAAAATAAAAACAAAAAATTGTGTTTAGAAGTGTAAAAGCACTTTCACCATTACATTAAAGCTTCTTGAGAAATGCATTGACATGAGTAAGATCTTAGAGGAGGACAAATCAATATACATTGACCAGCCACTTCATTAAATCCACCTGCTTGTGTCTACACTCTGTCTATTAATCAGCTCAGCTTACCATATATGTGTACTTTATAGCTGTACAATTACAGACTTTAGTCCATCTGTTGTATACTTTATTAACCTACTTCTACCCTTTTCTTCATTGGTCAGGACCACAGCAGCGCAGGTATTATTTAAGTGGTGGATTGTTCTCACCATTGCAGTGACGCTGGCATGGTGGTGGTATGTTAGTGTATGTTGGGCTGGTATGAGTGAATCAGACAGAGCAGAAGTGTTTTTAAACACCTCAGTGTCCTGTGAGAGTTCTATAAAAGTATGTAGAGATAACTGCAGCTGATAAATGGACACAGTGTTTAAATACAAGGATGTGATTTTATAGAAGTGGCTATTCTGTGTATAAATACATTAATATTAATAATAATTAATATTAATAAATGTATTATTTATTATATTTATTAATATTAATAAATGCATTCGTTCTCATAAGAAAACAACATTGTGAAATAACTTTCTGCAAGACCTGATCTGACATTCAAATGCAAGAAGTTACCTTTTTATATTCTGTCAGTTGCACTCCAGTTGTATCTTTCAAATGTCAGTCATAACTGGGCAGGCACAATGGCAAAACCCTGACCACTCCAAGTCCAAATCTCTGTGGGAAAGGTCAGCCTGAGCTGCATTCACAGATAAGTTGTGATGTGTTCAGCAAGTGGCACACTGAGGACACACTACATGCTGGTGAATGTAGTGATAGGAGCAGATGGACATAGGAGTTGACCATTGGTTCAGTGGACAAAGAAACTTAAACTTTAAATAAATATATTTGTTCAGAGAAGACATTTTTGGTGACTCAGGTTACTTTTACTAGTTTTCCCACCAGAGCTAAGAGTCTAGTGGAGCAACATAATAGACAAGCTATTTGTTAGATACAGTACATTAGCTACAGCAGCTAAAAACTAAAGAAGCCAACTTCAGACATCTGTTTGGAATGTTTGGAGATTGTGTAAACTGAGTCATCTCCTCAAACATTAGTGCATTTTGTTACTCTCCTATGAAAAGTATGTACATTTGTTTTATTTCACAGTAGATCCCCTTTACATTGTATAAACATTTAATGATGAATTGACAGCTAGAAATGCTTCAGAATTTAAATAAAGCCTCATTACATTAACTTACATTTAAAGCTGAGGATGTTTTTTGTCTTCTGAATTTTTTTGGAGACACGTGGTTTCCACAGGACAGTGACATGGAACCCCCCCCACCCCCCAAAAAAGGCCTCAAAATAAAACACAAAGTTGCTGTTCACCTGCTTTCCTGAGTTTTCTGTTTCTGAACACTGACACGATGACCAACAGGTTGCCCAGGACGTCCACGACGATGGTGGTGATGAGTACGCTGGACAGTAGCGTGACCACCCAGGGAAAAGGCAGGCTCTTGTTGCGCCCCTCTCCAGCTGAAGCGTTCCTCAGTCCTCCGTCCGTCGCCTCCACCATGCTCATTGCGTCCTCCGGGCCATGGGACAGGGGGAAGTGGCACGGCCCCGCGTGCCACCGGCATGCAGTGAGGCGCGCGTGCATTTAGGGCGAGTGTGCAGCCTGTGAGCTCGAGCCTCCGGCGCCGCGCCGCTCTCATCAGAGTCGCAGAGAGTCGCGCGCAGAGCAGCAGCAGCAGCACCGACCCGCCGCAGCCGCGCCGCGCGCCACATCTCCCTCACAGAGCACGCGCTCACTGTCACACTGATATCTGAAACACATCGATTAGCACAGAGAAGTTACACATGCAACGCGCAGATGCGAGAAGAACTTTGACAAATGTTTGTAAACACTTTTAAAAAACAAAAATATTAAAAGAGAGCTTTAACCTTTTCATGCATTGTCTTTTCATACATTCATCAGTATGTTTTATTCCCCTTAAAGACTGATTAAAAACTACAGATTTAATGCAAACATTTGCTCATGTGTTCACTCAGGTGGACATTGCGCACTTTGAGCACTGAAATACAACTCGGATATCATATATGAGTTGTTATAGGCTATAAAAAGCTAAATCAATGAAAATACAAATGTAGAATAAATAGTGTGCATTATTTTAGCATGCACTGCTCCTGATATGGACAAAAACAACATTTGGTGGTTGAAACATCACAGCTGTTGTGGACATGTCATAAGATCTGTATTTGAACACATTGATATTGCTCTTTAGATGTTCCTTTGTATACTCACGTGTATTTTTACCCGCAGAGATGCTTGATTGTAGAAGGAATATAAAAAAAATCCTAGAAGTAGTAGTTCCTGACCTTGTCAGCCGGTTTTGTTTACCATGTACTTTGTTGTACTTCGAGTTACAGGGTTTTAGTCCAGTAAAGACTCTGTCAAATGTTAAAAACAGTGTATTTAGCAGATAATGGCTTATAAACAGCTGTCCACTGCAGTGACCAACATGCATGAAAGGGTCAAAGCGCTGAAATTCACGCCAGACTCGTACAGTTTCTTGTGGAAGCAGATGGCATTTGTTATTAGTCTCTGTCCTCGCGCCGGTTAATGTTACTTCAGTAACCTACAGCCCGAATGACCGTCCGTTCAGCCGCTCCATTCATAAATCCGTCTCTCATCTTCACAGAACAGCAGCTGTGCTTCTTTCATCGCTCGTTCATGACATAACGCCTGACAAACCGCTGGAGAGGAGAGAGAGAGAGAGTGAGAGAGGGGGAGAGGTAGAGAGAGAGGGAGGGCGGAGAAAACTTCTTCAACATCTGTTGCACTGAACACGGAGAGAGACGAGGCTGTAGCATGTTTGTCTTTTCGCGCCCGTTTTCCGACAGACCCCGACCAGCTGAGCGAGGATTGGCTAGTAGTAGCTGGTCTCCCGCTATACTATTGGTTAATAAGACTGTAGCGTATTGCAGGGAAAACAGTGAATGTTCCAGTCTGAGCTCAGCCATTTGTAGTACAGGAAGGCGTGGCTTTGCAGAAAACGGGTGGGACACTTGTAACAGGTCCATTGCTCTACTTTGCCGTGCTCTCTCTGCACCTGAAGTGCCACCTCCCCTCCTTTAATGCATGTGCTCACAGTCCCAGGTGGGTGAGAGAGAAAAGTCACCAAACATCAGGAGGCAGTTATGGCACTAGGTCTAAAAACACTGCATGTCACGAAACCTTGAAAAACATCATTTTACCGATGATTTGGAGGCGTGTAAAGAGATCATACCGTGAAAAAAAACACATTTTCATAAATATAAACACAGTAAGACTTCTGAAACAAGTAGACTCTTTCACATATTTGGGATGCAGACTAACAAAGGCTGCAGACTGTGCCAGTGAAGTGAAGTCAAGAATGGCCATGGGCATGTTGACCACGATTAACTGAACGAAAAGGTGTAGAAACAGTTAAACTGGTAGTGGTTGTACGGGTACCGGTAAGAACTGAAGTGAAGTGACCGTGTCAGACGTCGGAAACAATCAGACGTAGG